>RJWM01023126.1:0-32647 GCA_004363535.1 Dasyprocta punctata | reverse complement strand
GGCCCTGCCCGACACCGAGCGGCTCCGATCCGCTGCACAGCCCTGGGGCTCCGCTGCGTCCTGCGCCTCCCGACGATAGTCCGCTCAGGCGCGCGGGACGCAGCCCTCGTTCTTCGGTCTCACACACACCGAAGGTGCCCAGATGTTTATTCCACTCCGTCGAGGTGGAGCCCCCCAATTTTACAGATTTAAAAACCAACAAGGGCAGTGCTCGTCCTGGTCACAGCCCTGCCAGGTGCCACTTCCCGCTCGGAGCTGGCACGCGCGGCTGCGCTGCCATCCAGTGCGAGTCCTCTTCCTCACCATTCCCCACTGGTGGTGCTACTGTCCTCGGTTATTCAGTCTCTTAACACAACCGCACTGAAGGCAGCTTGGAATACCTCCCTGGGGATTCACCTCACACGTGCAAGCACAAGACTGCACAAGGGAAGAATTAACACCAAGACTGCAGGGGTCAACTCCCGGGGTGCAGGTATGTATACAAAGGTGCACAGTGGAACGGCATGCAGCCCTGAAAAGTTGTCGGAGGTGTGGTGTTATGATGAATGGGACAGGGTACTATATAAAGCATATGCCTTCTGTTTACTTTTCTGTAGAGAGCGGTAAAGCTTCACAGCTGCCGCCCTGCCTCTCTCACCTGTGGGCATCCGGTGCGTCAGCCTACATTTCCCATGAGCCTCCCCTGCTCCGCCGGGAAATGACGCCGGCCTGTTCACGCCCCCATACGATGACAGCTTCCACTCCCGTTTCTACATAAACCTTGAACATTTCCGCAATAAACGAAGACTTGATCGGATATTCGTCTTGTCTTCCTTTCTCTCTCCCCAGCCTTGCCCTCCCCCATCTCCATGCCCTCTCCTCGAGACCCCCGTTTCTTTTAGGACCTGCAGGCAGGTTCACTTTTCCCAGAAAGCCAAATACTTTCAAGTTTTACATGAAGAGATCCACCTCTTGGATGAAAAGATAAAAGATACAAATCAGAACACCAGTGTGGTTTCCATCATTGGAACTTACTTTATTGATATTAGCAGATAAAACTTTATGGTTGCTTTTTGATGCATTTCAGCACACCGCTGGCAGAGGCTGCACAGTGGTGACCGTTTATTTGCTTCCTGTACTGAATACTGCAGCCTCTGGATTGCCGGGTTTGCAGTGGTTCTCTGTGGTGGCGGGTGACTCCCCTCTGACGTGTACAGTGGCCCGTTCAGTCCATGGTCTTCTGTTCCCGTGATTCTACCTACTGCTTTAAACACATTTGGCTCTGGAAAGCTAAGTTACCTGCGCCGGTGCACACATCCTCGGGGTGCAGGGAATAAATAGTCTGGATCGGCCCGGAGCTGACCTCTGGGGTGGGCCCTCGAGGTTCCCCGGTGATGTGTACCCTTGTGTGGCTCAAAGACACATCTCTTCTGGGGGGAGGGGCACAGAATGACAATTTTATGGGCCTGAGAACCACCCCAAGCAGGGTGGCCTGTGGTGGGAAGAAATAAATAACTGCGGGCGAGGCGCACACAGAATAAATAACCGTCCTGGACCTCGGGACGCTGGCAGACCAGGCCCAAATGTGTGGGCCTGTGGTGCCTTCCACAGCACCTCACCCTCCCCGAGGATGGGAAGCGGCAGGGACAGAGGCCTGGGGAACACAGCCTCGCCCTGGAAACCAGAGGGCGGATGTGGCCAGCCCACAGGACTGGGGGTGCTCAGGGCCCGGCTCGCACAGGACACTCTGGGCGAGGCGCTCGCCCTTTGCTGCCCTGGTGACAAGGGTCGTGGCTCAGTGGTCCTGCGCTCCAGCTCGCCCCCACTGCTGACGCTGCCTGGGCCTGGCCTCAACCCCTGCTGCTGTCTGGCTGGTGACCTACAGGCCGGATGTCCCCGAACCACAGCGAGACAGAGCTGCCGGTGCCCTCGCTTCCTTGCGCAGGAACAGAGGGCTGCGGAGCGGGGCCACGGGCGGGGACACACGTGCTCTCAGGCCGGAACACAGGCAGACTTCAAGTCCGAGGCGCGGAGAGAAGAGGCCCAGTGCGGGGAGGAAGGGCGCTTCCGTGAAGGCAGAGGAGGGCCTGGCAGGTGCTGAGCCGGCCGCCAGAGACACGAAGGCTCTGGATCCGTCTGGAAAAGCTCTGGATCCGTCTGTGCTCGAGGAGGCGGCCGAGGTGTCGGGGGCACTGGGCCACGTGACGGCTCGTGGTGCGACACGAGCAGAAGACCTGGCATTCGCTGGTCTCCTATCCACAGGATAAGAACACCATGGGAGCATCAGTGCTTCTCCAAGAGAAAGAGGAAGGAAGGACCCCATGTCCCTGGCTGCACAGGAGACGCCCCCAAAAGGGACAGTGGTGCGGGGCATTTCCTGCGGGGTGTCGGGACTGGCAGAGCACATACCCGGTCTCCACGTGCTGTGTGCCAGCCCTGAGGCCTGGGCCGGGGTGCTGCCCATCACCCCGAAGAGGACAGGCAGGGGCCTTGCCCCTCACCGCAAGCCGGTCTGTGTGGGGAGCTTAGCACCCATCAAGATGCCCGGGGCCAGCGTCCCGGGCGCCTTCATCTGCATGCTGGAGCCCACCATGGTGGGGAAACTGCGGTTCCTGCGGATGCCACCCACGGCGCTAGTGACGGCGGTGGCCGGGCAGCCCAGCGGCAGGCCCTCAGGAACCAGGCCTCCAGGCACCCCAGGGGGCACGCAGAGCAGAGGTCCCTGGTCCTCAGTCAAGGTGGAGCCGTGGGCCCGCCCCGAGCTCACCGCCCGAGCCACCCCGAAGCGCCGGACCTTGTCCACGAGGTTGAGGCTGCCCACGGACACGTCAGTCTGGCTCTCACTGCTGCGCACGCCCTTCTTCTCCCGCACCTCCCGCAGGATGGAGCTGGCCGGCTTAGACGCCAGGAAGGTGTCGTATGGGGGGCTGGTGCACTTGAACTCAAAGGTGGGCGGGGAGCCGGCGGGCGTCTGCATGGGCGAGTTGGGCGGCGTGGAGGGGATCACGGCCATCCGGGGCGCATAGGTGTGCAGGAGGGAGCCCCGCGCCGCGCGGTCCCAGCTCTGGGGGTCGTACACGGCGGCGGAGATGCCGCGCTCCTTCAGTAGCCACACCAGCCCCAGCGATGTACTCATGGTGGTCGTGGAGTCGCGGGCGTTGGTGAAGGACTCGGCCAGGCTCAGCCTCCGGGGGGTGCATGGCGTGGCCACCGGTGTGGCCTTCAGGTGGCCAGTGCTGCCGCAAGCCGGAGTAGGGGCCGAGTTAAGGCTGGAAGGGAAAGTGGCAGGTTACTCCTCAGGGACGCCCTGGTGCCACAGCAGGGCTGGTGGCTGTGTCCTGTGGGGTAGCGGCAGGCCTGGGACGTGCCAGGGAATGCCTAAGATCTCTGTCCAGTCCTTCAGGAAGCTGCATGGGACCCCTGCCCCTCCCTGCGGAGAGGGGCGTGACTGACTGCACCAGGAGAACTGCCTTGGGCCCAGCGTCACACCCGGCAGGGAGGGGACAGCTGCTGCCCCTGGACATGAGGCCCAGCCGGGACTGTGTGGTATGGGGCTCAGCCTGGGAGATGCCGAGGCCACAGGGCTGGGCCACACAGTGTTCGCACATCACCGCCTGCCCTGGCCCCAAGGCCAGGGCTGTGTCCCCACTGCCCTGCTGCCTAGTTGCCCCTCACACGCGGTCCAAGGCCATCCCGGAGTGGGCAGCTCAGGGCCAGAGGACACCACGTGCTGAGTTCCATCTACGGACTGAGAGGCATCCCTGCCCCTGCTCTTGCCCTCTGTCGTGCTGCCTGAGGCCCTAAGAGGTCCAGCAGCTGGGGCCAGTTGGGAGGTCACAAGGACAAACAAGGTCACAGAGTGTGGGGGGAGGAGGCAGACTTTCAGCAGCTGCTGCAAGCAGGGGTCCGCCTGGCCCCTGAGCCCCTGATGGGCTGCCAAGTCCTGGGAACAGGCCAGCCGAGTGGCCCAGGGGCTGGGGACAGAGCCCTCTCACCCAGCCCAGCTACAGAGGACCAGTGTGGGAGGGACAGAGGATGACCCACCTGGACCAAGTTCCTAGGGTGAGCAAAGGGCCCCTCTGGGGATGGACAGCCCAACAGCAAGTGCAGGATGCAGACCTAGGGGATTCAGGGACCTCCCTACGACACGAGCACAGGAGGGGCCGGGACACTTGGGAAACACAGGGTTAGAGCCACGCAGCGTCCGGGATTAAGGAGGCAGACTTTGCAGAGGACACAGGTGGAGTCTGCAGGTGTTACATGTGGTCCACAGAGGGTCTAAGCTTCTAGCCTCAAGTCTGGCTTAGTGGCCATCCCTAGGGGATCAGTTTTGCCCCAGCTGCCTTCCTTTCCTTGCAACACAAGCTAGCGAGCCCTTCTAGCTGGGGATGTGGCCAGTGGCCTCCAGGGGAAGCCCCAGCCCTGCGGCTGCAGCGGGCTTTGGCCAATGGTTTTAAAATGCTGCACCCAAATGGAACAGGAAGCTGGCTCCCAGCAGGAAGGGCCAGCAGAGACAGCGACCTCAGTTAGGCCGTGGTTAGTGCCGGGACCGGGTGGCCCAGGGGTTTAGACGGTTAGGGCGGCAGGGGCAGGCCAAGTGGGCCAGCGCCACACAGAGACACCTGAAGCCGGGCCGTTAGTGGCGGCCACACGTGCACACAGATCCTCGCAGGGGCCCGGTGGGCATCCTGCACGCTCACCCCCTGCCCTGCCCATGGGCTCGGCTCTGCCCTACACCGCCTCTCGCCCGACTGGGCACAGGACGGCTCCGTCGTCCTCCTCCCACGACCTGTGGAGAAGTGTGCACAGTTGAGGTGCCCGGAGTGCTGCCCACCGCTCCCCGTCTTGTGTCTCCTTCTGCAGACCCTGGGAGCTTGCTCGACTGCACCACAGAGGACACAGCCGTGCGGGGACACCGGTCTCCCCTCACCGGGAGGGGTAGGAAAAAGCCAAGGCCGCTGGCACCACATGGGGTGCTCTGCAGGGCACGCGAGTACCAGGCATGGGGCTGGCCCTGAGGTCCTTGCCCTGGGTCACTGCGGTCTGGCTGCTGGGCACAGCTCCGGGCAGCAGCCTCAAGCAGGCGGACTTCCCAGAGCCAGGCCTCCGCTGCAGGAAATGTGGGTTTGCTCTGGGGTGGTCGGGGCCTCTGGGAGAGCTGCTAAGGAGGGGCTGAGCCAAGGGCCAGGAAGATGGGCTGGCAGGCTGTCTCTGAGCAGGGGCTAGGTCAGCAGTGGCCCGGAACAGGTGACTGTAAACACTTGTGCTGTTCCTTCTCAAGCTGACCAGAGCTGGCTTTCATTCGTTTCTGTGGCTGGGTCTCACTTTGTAGTTCACGCTGGGCTGGCCTTGAACTTACACTGCCTAGGCTATGATCCTCCTGCCTCAGCTGCCTGAGCACTGGGATTCCAGTGCACCACCATGCCCGGCTCTGGAGCTGGCTTTGCAGGAGTCTCTCGCATGGCTGCCCTCGACACGGGTCTTGCGGGAAAGGGGTGTCCCATCCTCACCCACAGCTGCCCACCTGAGGCCACGCTTGCCCTTACCTTGGTGTGACCCGCGTGAGCTCGTCGGAGGGGTGCAGGATGCGGCAGGTGGTGAAGGTGAAAGTGGAGTTGGTCTGGGACATGCACTTCCCGGGGTGGTTCGCTGCATCGGGGAACAAAACACAGGCCTTGCACCTGGGTACGCACAGTGCGCGTGGAACCCAGGGCCCTGAGCAGATGCAAGGTGCATGGCGGCCGGGGCCGGGATGCAGGACGGGCACACGGGCACTCGAGGGAAGGCGGCCCTCGGACACAGCTGCTGCAGAGCCCAGCCTGCAGGGCAGTGTGTCCCTGCCCCCGCCTGTCCGCAAGGGCTCCCGTCAGGCCCAGGGCCAGCAGTGGATCCAGTTCCAGGCAGATGGGCCCTGGGGGTGGGGAGTGAATCTGGTTTTCCCCCTCAGAGCTCAGAATTTGCTTTCTCCTTCTGCCACTTTGCATGTCTTTTCATGGGCAAAGAGGTGCCAAACGCTGGCCAGGTCAGGGAGGGCCGCCTGGCGCCTGGCTCCACTACTGTCCCGGGACCATCATGTGGGATGGGGAGACCTCAGCTGCCTCAACAACAGCATGGCAAGAGACCAGAGGCCAGCTGTCTTGGGCCACGCGTGGACCGTGACTGCCACCGGCCCCTCCCCGAGCCCCGCCCCCGCTTGGTGCCAGCTCCAGGAAGCCTGGGCTCTTCCTTGTTTCCTCTGAGGCTCTGCCGAGCTGTTGCTCAGGCAGCTGAGGGGTCTGCAGCAAAGGGAAGCAGGGTGTGAGCGCCACTGGAGGGAAAGCAGGCAGGGAGCAGCCCTGTGTCTACGGGAGACATCATGATTGCCGGGGTCACCGTCATCCATAACTCAAGCGTCAGGAGGAAGAACAAAAGGAAAAAATAAAAAGATGCTGCCCCAAGAGCATGCGCAGTGAGGTGCGAGCGACCCCCACCCAACCGCCCACCACGGCAGCTCAGCCCCCAGAGACCTCCTGGGGAAACGGGCTCGGACTTGGAGCCCAGGAGCCTCCGCGAGGCTGTGAGCTGGAAGCTTCCAGCTCCTGTGGGTTGCTTTCTCTTGGGCTTGGACAAAAGGAAAAAAGGAAAGCAAAACAGAACAGATGGGTGCCGCAGAACCACAGATCCACGCAGATGATAAAAAAATAAAAAACAAAAACAAAAATCCGGAGACACACAAGTCGAAGGCAGGAAGGACAACGCCAAGCACAAGACGGTGAGGTGACTCGGGCAACGTGAGGCTCGGCACCACGGTGTGTGACCCGCTCCATGTGACCCTGCAGCCCCTGCGCAAATGCTCAGCATGGGGGCTCCAGGCAGGAGGCGGGAAAGAAAAGGCCGAATCAGCCCTTCCAATCTCTTTCTCCAGCGGTGAGACAGAGGCTCAGGAGCCCAGGTGACAGAAACTGCTGCGAGTGAAACACAACCGGAAGCAGCTATGATATGACGAGGAGACGACCGAACAATCACGATTCTCTCTGCAGCCACAGAGCCCAGGACCAAAGCACCCAAAGGCCATAGGGAGCTGCATGGACAGCAGACCGGAGCGGGATGATTTGGGAAGAACAGAGAAAGCAGGAAACAAGACGAAAACAGTTGAAAGAAAGAGAATGTTAAAAACAACTCAAAAAAGGCTGGATTTGAAATCAGAAGTGCACCCCATTTCAACACACAGTCAGAATATCAAATCACAAGGTCTGAGTGTGCCCCTCTTCCCCCACCTCATTAGGTTCCGATCTTCGAGTGCAATAGTAGTGTAAGGAGGCTTTAGAGAGACAGCTGCATCCACGGAAACAGAACCCATCTTACACGAGCGAGTTTTGGGGATGGGAAAAGGCTGCTAAAAATTCAGAAGTCACCAAGCCCAGAAGTAATCAATAGCTTTAGGAGACAGGAGGATCAGTCAGAGCCCACAGCCCCAACATCAGAGGTCTGGCCAGCCCACAAAATACCACTGGGACATGGGTTGCTCAGGCTCTCCTGTCACTGCGGGCTGCGGGCCGCCGCAGCGCCTGCCTCCTTGGAACACAACACACAGTGGCCTGGGGTGGGGCCTCCGGCGCCCCATGCTCCTCCAAAGATCTTCTTGGCCAGAGTCGGGAGAAGCATTCACCACGAAAGTGGCCAGGACCGCGGTACGCACGGGAGCCCCTGCCGGTCCACACTGCACGGTCTTTACTGTGCGCTCAACTCACGCTGCTCACTTCGGGGCACAAAGGACGGGGCCTCGGGGGTTAATACTCTGACTCCCCGCCGAAACCCTCATTCCCTGGCCTGGACTGTGAGGTTCGCGGCAGACCACGCTGGATCACGGCCAGAGGCCAAGCGCAGTCGAGAAGCAGGTGGGACTGGGTTAGAGGCTGCATTGATCATCGCGCTTGTGCTCACTCTGGACACTGGGGCCAACCGACAGGCCCCTGGCTCACTGGCCCATGCTTGTCCAGGAGCGCCCGGTGGCTCCCTGCAGGTGTTCTCTTCTGCACACACTCGTGCGCGAGAGGTTCCACAACAGCTGCAGCTGGGCACACAGTGTGCGCCTCTGCCCCCAGCTCTCCAACACCACCCGCAGTGGCCAGGTGGTGGGCAGGCAGTGCTGACCATCAGAGCCCCTCTGGGTCCACGACACCTGGCCCTGACGGGGAAACTGAGCAGGTGCCATCTGGCATCCTGCCGCAGCAGCAGTGGCAGGTGCCAGCACAGCCACGTCCCCCAGTCAGGGCGGTCACTCCCGAAACCAGGGGCTGCACTGGGCCCTGGCTCCACGGCAAGCAAAGGTGGATGGGACTTGCTGCACCGGGCTGCCCGTGTGGTGTGGTCTGGACCTGCAGGCTTTCGCGTCCTGTTCTCTGGTGCTGTTCCCTCCTCCACCCCCTGGACGGAAGACAGAGGCTCTTCTCCTGTGGGAAACCGTCAGGAGCCCAGTCCTCACCAGACCCCTGCATGCCACAGAGGAGACGCAGTTCCGGGGATGGACAGCCCTGCCTTGTCGCACAGCCCCTTTAAATTCACGGAAACAACTTCTAAAAAAGGTAAAAAATTCTTTCAAGCACATCTCAAAATCTTGGAAGACAGAAGCCAAGCTGCAGTGCACGCGAGCCTTCCGTGTTACCTCCGCTCTTCGTGGGCAGTGGCAGACTTGTGTGACAGAAAGGAAGCCATCTCACCACTTTACTTCCCTTCTCTGAACTCGCCCACGTAGCATGAAGCTGCTGGTGGACAGTTTCTATCCACTCCTTCACACACGCACACACTCACACCCACACCCACACCCAGGCACAGACACACCCCCCACACGCATTTCCTCACTGCCTCGATACTGACAGTGACACCCGCGGCCTGCACTTCTCTACCCAAGCAAAAGCAAGCCCACTGGTGACAAAAGCTGCTGTCGGGCTGGCTTCCGAGCGTGGCGGGGATGGGGACGCAGCCCTCCGAGCAGCAGCGTGCGTTTTCACAGGGCCCAGCCCGGCCTGGCTTTGGAGCTTCCGGCATGAAAGTGGAGGGGAAGGACGGTTCCCCGCCTGTCAGTAACAGAAAGGACTCTTTCTAGGAGCCCAAAACAGGCGAAACCCCTCCAGAGAGACTGGGACCTCAGGGCGCAGGGAAACGCCCTGAAGCCCATCTCAAAACTCTGCTCCGTAACTGCGGGAGGTTCTGCGATGAGCTCGGGGCTGAGAAGCTCCACGTGCGCCCTGGAAACCCACCGGATACAGGTGTGGGCGAGGCTCAGTGTGGCCTGGTGACGCTCTCCTCAGCCTCTCAAGCATCTCTTGGACACACCCTGGTCTGCCTGTGGCTCTGAGGGGGACCCGAACCCAGAGATCAGACATCTGGCCGGCTGCACTCCCATGGGTTCCATCTCGGAGGTTTTTGATCCACATCACAAGACATTTTTCTGATTTCCATAGTTTAGCTTGGGTTTCTGCAAAATCAAGCCTACTCTTCGCTCTGCACCAAGCTCTCTACTGTCTGTCTCATCTGAGAAGTGTGTGACTCGAGAGGAATGATCACGGCTTGTGCGGGGCCTCGCCACAGGCTGCTGTCGGGGAAGAGGTTGAGGGTGCTGTTAAAATGTCCCAGGGAGACGTGGAGTCTCTGGGTTCCTCGGCTGATGCCGACAGGTGGCGCTGGCCTTGGGGCCTGGAGCTCCTTCCGGCGGGTGCCTCAGGCCGCTCCGGGAGCAAGGGTCCTGGGAAGGCTACAGCTCAGCAGCCCGCCGCATGCTCCCAAGAGGACCCCGACACGAAGAGTCAAGTGTGGTGCCCCGAGGGACCTCCGTGGCTTTCTGAGGTGAGGATGCCACAGAGAAACGGCTCTCAGTGGGCGGTTTGGTCCCGGAGGTCTGCAGCAGGGCTGCCCGACACCGATCTCTTCGGAGGACAGGGTCCTCTCATTCCTCGTCAGCCCACTTCCAGGCTGCACATGCCAGACGCAAGAGCACAGGGCTTCCCTGACCCTGCTGGCATGGGTGGGACTGGGCGCCGGTGACCACAAGGTGTCCCTGACTGCCGCACGCCACGCTGGGTGGACAGGTACCATCGGCACAGAGATGGCAGAGGTCTGGGAGCCCACTGTGCGGCTTCTTGCTTCCGGACCCCCAGGCCTCCAGGCCCAGGCCTTTCACAACCCCCAGACCCACTCCTCAGGTGGTGGTGGCTGCGATGGTGTCTGGGACAAGTGTCCCTGCCTTTCCCACACCTAGCTGTTCCCCACAGAATGTGGGCCTAAGTATCACATCAGGACGCAACAAAAGCAGCTCATTCTCCTGGCTTTGCCTCTGCTGGACCACGAGCTGGAGGTGCAGGGGAGTTTTCACAGGTGACTTTTCCTTCCCCACTGACCAGGCTCTCAGTGTCCCTGCTGGGCATCTCTGCCAGGTGTGATGCCCGTCTGCTGGCGCCAGGCGCAGGGCAGTCCCCAGGAGCATCTCAATATGATGACCTTCCAATCCCACAGACACAGCCTCCTCCCACCCTCTGCTGGCCTGTACGGCCCCGGGTCTCCGCAGTCACTCACTGATTCTCCCGTCCAAGCAGCCAACCACAGTGTCGCCTGCAGGACTCTAACCCGCGCACACGGCCCACAGCCAGGGAGAGCCTGTGTCACCAACATGTGCTTTCTATGTGAACTGAAACATAAAAAACGTCACTGAAATAAAGTAAAACCATGGTTTAAAAAGTTCTTTAAACAATCCATTTTAATTGTCTAAATTCTGTACAATACAGTAATGTGGAATCATCTTTTTTAAAACATGGGAATTTTTAAAAAATCATTAAGTGATGCTTCAAGTAATACATAAAATACACTGATAATTTTTTTCAGTGCTCAAAATGTTTTTCCCAACGTGACAGTAGGCTCTGGAGAAAAGTATCCAGTCTTCACAATTTCTGCCCAGTTTTAAAAAAGAAAAGGTGAATCACCTTCTGACTCGAGTCTCCCCCTTGGCAATCTTCTCCAGCAGCTCCTGGACAGCGGACACGGCCCAGCACAGGGAGCTGACCAGCATGACACAAGTACCGGGACGGAGGCCCTGCCCTACTAAGGCTGCCCAGCAGCCTGTGAGGCCACTTGTGGACCCTGGGATGCTCATCCGGAGAGGGAAGTCACCCCATGCCAAGCACCAAGATGGCTCTGCCACTGCCAAAGCCTGAGCATGCCTTCCCCCGCATGGAGCTCTTAGAGACAAGATCCACGCAGAACACAAGCTGTCTGGAGGCCTCTCGCATCAGCGGCCTTTCCTCCACCACTCAGAAACCGGTGCAGCCCTGTTCCCAGCACGCACCAGCACGCCTGGCCCTCTGCAGTCTGAGGGGCGGATGTGTGTGCCACCTGAGATCTGTAGCCAGGATGCATTTGCTGCAGGTTTCTGAGAGCAGGAGCTGTGGCCAGTGTTCACCTTGGGCCTCACCGCCGCTCGTCCCACCCTCCATCCCAGCAGGTTCACACCTCACACAGCAACCTGAGGTGCATCTAGTGAGCCCTGACTTCAGGGCTCCCCTCCTGCCGCAGGGCTGTTGGGAAGGCTGCACCCCAACACCACTGTGCCCTCAGCTCCATCCTGCCTTGCCGTCCTACCTGCTGTGCCTTCACAGAGGAGAATTAGGAAGCCTAGAGATGAAAGTCCCGACGGCAGGGATGTCATGAGGGTGAGGCCATCCCTCTTTTCTAGCTCTGTCCCCTTGTCTCTCTGGGGTCCCAGCACACACGGCCCCAACAGGGGCAGGGGGGACCCTGCAAGCTCCCGTTCACACCTTGATGCCCAAGGCAGGGCACCTCACCTCTTAGACGCATCCCTGTCCTCCTGGAAAGGCTCAGCAATGATCCCGTAGGATCTACCTGGTTGACTGTTTTTTAAAAATCCACCCTGAACACACGTGTAAGTTAGAAAAACCAGCAAACAAGTCTTTGCTGGAGACAGGAAGCCCAACCCCTCTGGGCATATTTCTGTGTGAAGGCAGCGTCCAGGTGGCAGCTGCCCTTTCCCCTTGGACCCACCGATCACCTCCCTAACGTGCCTAACTGGGCTCCAGCTGGTAATTGCCAGGGCCCTCAGACTAGGCGACACTCAAACAGGAAGGCACATCGGTGCCCCACCCGCTCCTTTTTAGCAGCCTCTCCTGCTCCCCGAGAGCCCTGCTGAGGCAGGCTGAGTCGGGGGGCTATGCCTGTGCACCGTGCAGGGGCATCGGACTCCGTGGTATACACAGCACTGCACTGCACAGCGGGGATGCGTTCACTGTCACCCACACAGACGCACGGAAGCCACACACAGAGAGCCACTACGGATGGTGCCGGGGACAGAGGTGAGAACAGCCCAGAACTGTGCGGCCGGAGCCGGGTGCGTGGGGCAGATCGCGGTGGCCTCACCAGACCCCTCCTCCTCCTCCATGGCCATGGGTGGCTCCTGCATCTCCTCGGGGGAGCTCCTGCTGCCTGGGACAGTCGCGTGTGCCCGGGACCTCTCACCTGAGGTCTCTGGGTGCTGCACTGGCGTGGAGGTAGCTAGGCCCGGGAGGGGCATGTGGTCACCTGTGTCGTCTTCCTCAAAGTCGTTAAGGCAGTACACTTCGTCCAGGTCAACGTCCAGTGTCCGGAAGCCTTTGGTGACCACACCGGGCCGGGGGTCGAGAATGCCCCCGAGGTGAGGCTGGGCCAGCTGCTGCCAGTGGTGGAGGGTGGCAGAACCTGCAGGAAGCAGGGCACAGGGAGGGGAGTGGGTTAGCATGGAGGCCGAGACAGGCCGTCACCTCCCCAGCAGGCTCTGCCCTCTTCCTGGCCGCACCCGAGCCTGACTCAAGGAACCAGGGCTCCACTTGTAGGTAAAACAAACGCCACACTGCGTGCCAAGGGTGTTTGGTTACGAAGCATTTTAAGCAACCCCAGAACTCAACACATCATCATTTTACAGACAGCAGAGGGGGAAATGGCCAAACAAGCATGGGGTGGGCACAGGCACTGCAGGTCAGACGCAGGGAGGAGGCGATGCTGGCCCCACCCAGGACTGCGCCAGGGACAGCAGAGGCCAGGAGGTGGCGGGTGTGACCATTACCGCCTCCCCCTCAGTCACCGTACCTGCGGCAGCCCGGCGCTGCCTGTTGGCTGCAATCTAAGAACACGCAGGGCGGTCTAGAGCAAGGCGCCAATCTCCCGTGATACCAGACCTGGGACTCGGGTAACACGGTGCATGGTCTGTAATAACACCAGAGCGTGTCCCCGAGGACACCGAAGTGTCCTGGGAGCTGTTCCAGGACCATGCACACCTGGGAATCCAGTTCACGGTGTATCTGCCTCTAGGATGCTGAGGCGTCCCCAGTTTCTGCCCCGGGTCCAGACACTGAGTCCCACCTTGTGACGCCGGCATGCCCAGGGCTGGCAGTCACCGACACCGACGACGACACAAACCACACACAACATCCTGCCCTCCCGAGATTGGAGGGAGGCGGCAGAGGGGGCTTCCAGCACACCTGGCCCCAGCAGTCACCCAAGGCTGTCTGCAGGGTCGGGGAGAAGCCCTGCAGACCGCCGGACTGCCCCTGGGAGAAGGGAGGCGGACGAACACCCAGGAAGTGAGGTGGAAGCTTGCTGGCCCCCAACATCACTGCAAGATCACTCGCAACTGGCGGTCTCAGCCGGGGCCTGAGGGGTCTCTGGGGGTGATTTCAAACCCACTTAGAAGGAAAATCCAAAGATCCATGCTGAGAGTTGGCCGATGCCCCTTCCAGGGCTGCCCCGGTGTTCAGGACACAGAGGTACAAAACCTGGCTACCTCACACCTATCCAATGAGCATAACAAACGCCCTCAGTGCAACAAGGAACAAAACCGAACAGGGCACTGTCGCAGAAGTGGATTTGCACCTGGGAGGACAGCTGGCCCAGTGGCTCTTTCCAGGGGTGCAGGGGGGACTGCTCCACCCTGGTGACAACTGCCAAAGCTGTTGCAGCTGCAGGAGGGAAGGACACTAATGCTGCCAGGTGGGCAGAGTTCAGGGATGGCACTCAACACCCTGCAAGGCTCAGGACAGTCCTGAAGTAGACATGCAGGCCAACATCGCCAGGGCCACAGCTGGGAAACCCCACAGCAGGGGCCTTTGTGCCTGGGACTCTGAGGACCTAAAGCAGCCTCAGCCCTGGGGTGCTTGAGCTCGCTGCCACCGGAGCTCTGCAGCCGACCCCCTGGTACCACCGCACCACTGGTGTCAAGAGTGCCTGTGTGGAGCCTGCAAAGTGCTGCATGCTTTATCCTTAGCACATCAACTCCCTCCTCAAAACGCCCTTGGTGAGCACCATCATCTCATGTGACAGCAGGTCCCTGGGGCTGGGCAACTCCCCAAAGCCATTAACTAGTGGGGCCAGAACCAGGCTTCGGGGCAGGCTGGTTCTTGTAGGAAACTGACACTGCACCCCTCCAAATGCACGGGGCAAGAACAGGGCAGAACATCTGTGTCCTGGCCAGGGACGCACTAAATGTTGGCTGGCACCCTGCTGTACAAAGGACATCAAAACTTCCAAGCGGGTATCTGGGCCAGCAGGAAACCTGCTGGGAGTCACTGCCATCCCCGCAGCCCTGTGTGCTCACTGGCTTTGTGGGCACAATCCTGGCATCAGAGCAGCACCAGGGAGGAGGCTCCGGGAGCCACGGCTGTGCCTGGCTGACACTATGCCCTGGGGCCTGGAGGCCACCACGTCCACATCACCTCTACTCTGCAGGGTGAGGAACCACAACAGGGAACAGCTGGAGGATGCTGGGGCTGGCCCCAGGCCACCCCATCGCAGGCCTGCACGAGGAGGCTACAGAGAAGCACGGAGCCATTGTATTCAGTGGAACTAACCACACAGCAAGAAAACCCGGCAGGGGCCTGCAGGATGACCACACGGGGCGCTCAGCACTTGCACCCCATGTGCCCTGCCCCTCAGGAGAATGGTGGCCGTGATAGACACTGACCAAGCACCACTCTCCTATGAGCTCCAATCACAGTCTCCCGACTTTCATACTAACGCTGCTATCTCCAATTCACAGAGGGGGCCGCTGGCACACGGAGGTGACTTCTCTGGGGTCCCTTAACCACAGCTCTGCCTCTCAGCAGATGTGAGCCTCGGGGATCAGGACTGGCACCCTGGACAGCTGCCTCACCCCATGTGGTGTCTGATGTTCAGTAGGAGTGCAGTGGAGAGCAGGGTGTGGTGGCCACACCTATGATCAGGTTGAAAATGGAACAAGTCATTAAAACACTAAGTTGTCCAGTCTGGGTTGAAACTTGATCCTCCTGCCTCAGCCTCCCTCATAGCTAGGACTACAGGCATACCATCATGGCCAGCTAGTGTCTTAATGAGAACCTGTCTCAAGCTAAAAAAATGGCTGGGGATGCAGCTCAGTATGAAGACCCTGGGTTCAATCCCCAGTGCTGCCAAAGTGGGGAAAAATGATTTGGTGAAGCCGCCTCAAATCCCACCTTGTGATTTGACTATGTTAGGCTCCGGGTCTCGCAGACTCTACCCTAGCTGAGCCCAGGGTCCCCAGCTTAGCTGACCCCAGCCTCCAAGCAGAACACCGCCCCTCACCCGCCTTGCCAGCTCCTCTCTGGCCTCCTGGGCCTTTCCGACACCTTGAAGGAGAAGCCCGTGCTGTCAGCTGCCACCCATCACCCTCGGCCTGAGCGCTGCCCCCTCCTCCCCCACGCAGAAGCTGGCTGGGACAGGCTGGGGTGGGAAGCACAGGGCCTCTGTCCTCCTGGCTTCCTGAGAAACAGTTCTGCAGATTAAAGGTGTGGGGGGCAAGGGACCACTAGCTCCCTCCTCCTCCACACCCCACCACTCCAGCTAAACATGTTCACACATCAAAGAAGGAGAAAACCAAGTCCACTCTACGAGAGGAGCACAGGCTCCCGAGTCTGGAGGAAGCCTGCGGGGCCAGGCGCCGCGTGGACGCAGACACTTTCTCCAGCTACACATGAATTTGCTCATCTAGAAATCCCGCCTCGGCTATGAGTAATTGGAAAGGAAGAGCAAAACACAGGAAAACAACCGCCGTGCCTGTCTTCTGCCATGGGGTCTCTACAGTGTGAACGCATCTGCCCCAGCCTCAGAAGGTACACAGAGAGCAGTGTGCTAGCAACCGGCCGGCACCGTGAGCAGATGGCAAGGTGATTAAACGGGAATGGAGACAGGACGCAAGCCACCAACTGCCACGCTGTGGTCCCAGCACCCTCCTCCAGGGCCCTCACCCAGGTGCCTCTACCTGGCTGCTGGAGATCAAAGGAGTTGTGTGGGCATCTCCCAGGCCACAGGCAAAGGACGATGTAAGAACATGGCCCAGCACATGGACGGTCGGGTTCCCAACGCTGGGAACTCTGCTGGCTTAGGCCTGCACGGCCAGGCCAGGGCAGAGTTTGAAGCATCCGAGTTTTAAAAAGCACCCGCTGGGAGCTGTGTGCACACAAAGCCCATCATGTTTCATCCTCAGCACAATCCTGTCTGACACCGCGGGCCTGTGTCACAGGAAGGGGACGGGCCCAAGGGGGCAACTTACACCACAGAGGAGCGACAGGGACCAGAACCTAGTGTTCGCACTCCCTCGTCACCCAGAGACAAAACGACTGTGAGGTGGAGGTAGAAAGGAAATACTGGCGGGCTTTTAAGCAGCGAAGAAGCTGTGGAACCATAAAACGGGGCCTGAAGGACCCGCGTCGCAGGCTGCGTCGGGAGCCACAGTGCTACGGCGCAACTTTTTAATGTAGTGATTCCGCTTCCTCAGGAGCAGGGTGCTAGCGAGCAGATTCCTCCTAGAGGAGGAGCCCCCCTCCCCCACCCCACCGCATCTACCAACTCAGCGCAGAAGCACTGCCACCTAGGTACAGAGCAAGAGGAGATAAAGGTGAATCAGTCAAAGTCAAGTTTAAGAACTTCATCCTGCAATGGGCTTGGAAAATGAGTCCAAAACTGAAGTCACAGATGACCTCATGAAGCAGTAAAACACAGAAAGCAGACAAGAAAGAGATGATAAAGTCCAATGATCACTGAGAGACAAAGGAAGAAAAAGAAAAGAAAGGCAGAAAGTAATCAGAAATGGGAGATTTTATTGAAAGAAAAACAGACATAATCACAGATCAAAAAACAATCGCCAAGCTTACAACTAAATAAACAATTAAAAAAGTGAGCCAACGTTTTCTGAAATCTAGGAAGGATCTAAATTATATAATTAAAAACAATCATGAAGACAGAAAAGCAGCCCATCTTCTCCCTTCCTCCGGAGAACGTGGGGTCTCCAGCAAGCCCGCCTGACGGCCCACCTTCTCCGCGCTTTCAGGGCGAAAGCCCCATGCTCCTCTCCCAGGCACACGGCACTGCGTGTGTAACGCACGCTAAACGCACAGGGCATGAATCACACACCTGCGTGCTAAATTTCAGGGTGGGAACGTGGCAGGGTCAAGGGGGTTCAGTGCTCCCCGGAGGGGCAGAACGCTAAGGCTGAGACGCGCCTGCAGACTCCCGGGGATGCCAACCTGGACTGGCATCAGCAGCAACACGCAGAATCCTAAACCTCCCAGGAGCTTCCGAACGGAAGGTGCACAAGGGAAACTATGGGAAACTACAAACCCTCAGAGGCCGCTGGCAGGTGCAAATGAAACATTTTATAACACCCAAAGCGAAAAAGGAAAGCAACAAGGAAAAAGGTGTGTTTCCAGGAGTCAGGTCACCCAAGGAGGCCGACCCTGAAAGGGGACTGCCCTGGCCAGGTTTCAGGGCGCTGGCTCTGCAGCTCCGACCCGACCCCGAACCGCAGCACCGTCAGTGGCCTGGCTTGAGCGGCCTCTCTCCGTGACACCAGACCAGAACTGGCACCTGCGGATCACTCTCGGGGCATCCCTGCAAAGCCCGGCCTCCGGGGTCTGCTCGGCACGACCTCCCGACCCAGTGTCTCCGGGGAGCCAGAGCCTTAACCCCCGACGCCTCTCAGACCCTCACGGGACAGAAATATCTGTGGATTCTCCCAGCTGCACCTCTGCCTCTCCAGAGCGTGTCCTAAGGCACCAACGGCAGGGAAGGGACCAGCTGGGTATGTTCCCTGCCCCCCAGAGGGGGTGGGGTCCGAGCTACCTAGCGGAACTCAAACCAGCAGCGCGGGTGACTGTCGCGGAAGAAGAAGGAGTAGGTGTGGCTCAGGTGGCCTGCCTGCTGCAGGTGGATCAGGGACCACAGCGAGTCCCCGAGCAGGGCAGAGAGGGGCCGAGGGCCCTTGCGGTCACCTTCCAGCGGCTTCACGATCTGCAGCTTCTCCGGCAGGTAAGAGCGGCTGCTGAAGGACATGCCCGAGAAGCCGGTGAGCTCCGAGAGGCGCGAGCGGGTGCCCAGGGACAGGATGCTCTCGGTGGGCGTGAGGGAGCCGCTTCGCAGCTCGCCCTTCTCGGCCAGCTCCTGCAGCTTCCGCTCTTGCTCCTCCTCGAAGAACCTCCTCTCCGACAGGTAGTTCTCCCGGCGCAGGGACAGCCTCCTCAGCGCCGTCTCCAGGTCATGGGTGCCCGGAGTGCCGGGCGTGCCCGGCTTCTTCATGTGCTCATTGGACCTGGAGAAGAAACGGGGGTGAACACTGGGCACAGGGGTGCAAGTTGCCAGACCAGCACTGTGGGAGGCTCCAGCAGTGGGATCACAAGTTCCAACCCAGCGTAGGCAACTTAGACCTTACTGAAAACAAAAAGCAAAAAGGGCTAGAAATGTAGCTCAGCATGAAGGCCCTGGGTTCGATGCTCAGTTCAAAGAGAAAAGAAAAAAAGAAAGGAAATAGCAAATGCCTGCCCCGAAGAACCCACCCCTGGGGCTCTGAGTTGCTTTTCTTGGACAGGCACTGGGCTGAAACGAACACTGAACACTGAGCAAGACTCGGCCTGTGCCTGGGTCACCCTACACCTTGAGGAGGAAGCTTTCTTGAGGCTGTAGGCTCAAAATTCCTCTTGAGTTAAGAGCATTGTGATCTCAACTCCGACCCAACCCAGCTCTGATCACAGAGATTCCCGGCTGTCTGACCCAATTAGTCCAGAAGAATCAGTTTCATAGTCAGAGGAGAGGCTGCCCCAGAGACAGACGTGGGCCGGTTCTGCAGGGCACCCTGGATCTCCGAGCCTGCTCTAAAGCAAACCGGGCAGTGCCAGGTTCTCCCGGCCTTTCCTGCACCTGAGCCACAGGGAGTGCGCAAAGCCAGTGTCTGCTCACAGAGAGGCCCGGGCGTCGAGGACAAGCATGGGCTCAGGGGGCTGGAGGCAGAGGTGGACAAGTGTGGTCTACATCCCTCAGGAGACCCGGTCACAGCACCTGCGTCCAACCCGCCCTCCTCTCCCAGAAGAGCAAGGCGAAAGCGTGCAGCTCACTCACGCACCCCAGGTCAGCCGCCTCGGTTTCCAGGATGATGCTGTTGGTCTTGTTGTCCAGGACGATGTTGCCCACGTCACTGCCATAGAAGCTGGACCGGGGGGTGCTGACGCAGCTGGACAGCAGGGAGTTCATGGCTGAGGACTGGTTGGAGCCGGGGATGTTCATGGGCGAGGGGGTCAGTGACCTCTGCTTGACCACCTGGTTGATGTTCCGCACGGTCTCGAAGACGCGCTTCTGGTGTCTGGAGGGAAGCAGAGGCAGGAAGGACCTGGGGTCAGGCCCTCCGGATAGGATCAGCCGAGGGGCAAACAGGAGCCTCCCAGGGTGCCCCAGGGAGCCATTGTGCAGGAGATGGGCAAGGGTGCCTCCTTCACTGTGAAGTCAGCAGCTTGATGCCCGTGGGTCTAAGACACCAATGCATGCTGTACGCTAGGGCGACACCTGGAGACCCAAGCCTGACCTCAAATGCAATGCTCATCACTCCTGTCTCCCGGAAGTTCCTCCAGGGAACACCAGCTCCAGGGCAGCACCCCCTTCTGAGCACACAGTGGGCTCAGTACATGTTGTAGCATGAATATTTGCTGACCATTCGCATAGAAACAGCCAGACTTAAAGCCAGGCTTCGGCTTCTACGTTGAGAGCCAGGCACCAACTCCGGCTCATTTTAGAAGCTGCTACTTCTAAGAACACAGCCATGCATGATGCCAACTGGTTCCCTCCTCAGGAGGAAGGCTTCCTGCGGCCATGTGGACCAATACCCTCTCAACATGGCACAGCCAGGTCCCATTCACGCCCCGCCTGTGGACTTGGGCACAGAAACCTGGTCCAAAGGCTCCTCCTGCACTGGGTGGGACGGAAGCCTAGCCAGGCCCTCTGCAGCCCTTTCTGCAGCGTCCTTTCCTTTCCTACCAGACATCAAACGCAGTAAAGCGCAGTACTTCCTACTGAAGGCACAGAGAAGGGCCCGCAGTTGTGTCAAGACAGCTGGTGTTAGGAGAGCTGGGAAGCGCACCTCTTCCCTGCCTACTTCTAGAGCTCATCAGGTACCCCAACCCTGATGAGAGCCAACTGTGACCCTGCATCCCCTCAACCTGGACTGCAGGACGCAGTCATCGCTTCAGGGTCTGAGGCCCACATGCGCCTAGGTTTCGAGCATCCCAGCTCACGGGTTGGCCTGGGAAGCCAAGAGCAACCAAACCGTCTGGCGTACGCGACGTCTGGAGATTCAGGCTCTTCCAGCTGCAGCTCCTTGCGCATGGTCCCCTCGATCTCCGCCGCCAGGGAGTCCTGGGGAAGCCAGAGGTTCTGTCTGTGAGAGGGACTGAGCAGGCGGCTTCCCCAGCACAACGCAGGGTAGGGGCATCCTCCTTGGCTGCAGACCCAGGCCTGGCAGTCGCCAGGGCAGCTTCCAGACACGGGGCCCACTGGGCCCTGTGTGTGAGGCCCTAAACATAGCTGGCAGCCAGGAGCAAACCCCATGCTTCCCTGGCCACCCCAGCTCTGCCCTGTGGCCCGAAGGAGGGGTGATGACTTCGAGGGGGAAGGGAACGAGTGCAGCGGTGGGATGGTGTTTCCAGATACGTCGAGCCTGCAAAGCACCAGACGTGACATCACAGCCCACACAGGCCACACAGGCCACACCGAGCTGCTATACTTGGGGTCGAAGGGGTCTCCACAGCCCCTGGCTCACTGGAACCCTGGCACATGGGCTACACCATGTGTGACCTGAGTCAGGCGCTGTCACCCCGGGCCCCACTTCAGTCCTCCCCTGGGCTCGCTCACAGCCAGCTGGCCCACCTGCCCAGGAAAGGTAGTTTCCTCCCAAGCACACACCAAGCACCTAAATGCTTACTAGTCTTCTCGACAATGCACTTATTTCGTCTCCAGCAAGGCTGTGAGCTTGGTGGGCTGGGGAAGGCAGGGGAAAGGCCCTGAGTAGAGGCCCAGTGACACAGGCTGCCTGAAGGGTGCCCCCAGCACCACTGTCCTCGCCCTGCATGAGGACCAGGTGAGTCAGGAAAGAGGCAGGACATCCCCGGGAGCACTAAGGGAAGGGGAACACCAAGCCCAAGCCCCCCAGAACCTGGATGATGACCGAATGGCCTGGCTCTGTACTGGCCAACATAGGAACCACCCCCCATAGGGGCCACCAGGCACTGAGACATGGCCAGTGTGACTGAGGAGTGGATGCTCATGGCACTTGATTTGCACTGTGGCCAGTGCTTCCTGGAGGACGGGGCATGGGGCCTCCCAGGCCTCATCTCGGGGCAGCACTCTCTGGAGCCAGGACTAGGCACGGAGGCTCAGAGGAGCCAGCAGGGACTGAGCAGGAAAGGACCAATGGGCTCACTTCTGGTTTTTGCAAATGTCGCTGCATTTTGTGAGTGTTTGGCACAGACTGGAGATGCAGTCCTACAGCAGAGGGCTCTCCCAGTGGGACCGAGGTCTGGTCAGGTCGGCATATTTTCCCTAATGCAGCCCCTGAACTCCATCTATAGGTCCCAGATTAAGAACCCTGCCCCAGGCAAAAGAAAGGGGCACACCGCTGGGTGAACTCTGCTCCACACAGTCGGACTGGCAAAGACAGAGCCAGGCACGGGGCTCCACAAACACAGACGCAGTGTGAGCCCAAGGCTGCTTTACCGGCCTTGGACACACGATGCGCTTTACAAACCCATGTACACAGGGAAAGGCAAGCAAAAGCCCCCACACAGACACGACAGCAGAGGTCCCCCCCTGGAGAGACCAAAACCTGCACTTTCGGTTCAGCTTTTCTCACGCACTGCTTGGGTTTCTGAGGACAGGTTTGTCCTGGAGAGCAGAGGCAGCGGGGAGTGACCCTAGGTGTCCCTGGAGCTTGCTGTGACACACAGCGGGGCGCTGGCCGGCGCTCAGGGATGGAGCTGCCCGAAGGCCCCTGGGAAGCTGACAGGGCTGCACTCTTCAGTTTCCCTCAGGTGTCAGGCAAGGTTTTAAGAAAGCGGGAGAAAGTGCCGCAGTGAGCAATGCGGGTGGCGTGGAAAACAGAAAGACGACCCGGGGAAGAGACTGAGCTTGGGGCCGGGGATACAGCTCAGTGGCACAGCACCAGCCTGGCAAGCACAAGGTCCTGAGTTCAATTCCCAGTACCAAAAAAGAAGAAGAGACTGAGCTGGCAGGGAACTCTGGGAGAATAAACCGCCCAAGCCCACAGCTCCCTGGCTCTGCTCCGGGATTGCAGTTTGGGAGGCAGAGGCAGGGGAGAAGCGGTGTGGACAGCGCTGTCTCGAAGCTGGGCAGCCCGTCGTGCGGAGAGCAGAAGGCCAGACACGCCCCGCTCCACTCATCTAAACTTCCCGCTGTGTACCCGGTCCATGTTCCCTGGCCTGTGTGCCTTCGCCCGACAGTGTAACTATTTGTGTGCTTTTATCCCATATTTTAACCATTCACTCCCCATACAGCCTATGCACTATGGTCCTGCAGTTAAACCGTTTACTTTCATCGTTCACTCCTGGCCAGCTCACCCACAAGAAAGTTCTAGACTGACTTTGATGTGTGAAAGCAGGGGAAAAAAAACTGAGAGAAAGATCATCACTTAGGAAGAAAGAGCCACATGACAGGCAGTGGGCATGGGAGGCAGTGTCGCCCGAACAGGCAAGGGAAGCTAAAGCGGAGTTCAGGGAAAGGCCAACAGCGGGAGGACAGGCGTCTACACAGCCACCACTCCTACCTCATCCAGGGGCGTATCTCCCCAAAGTTCTTGTCTCAGAGAGAACTTCATGTTTCACTAACTCAAGGATACAAAGCCTCAGTATTAAGAAGTTGTTGGTAAGCTGTTCTTCAAGTCATCCATCCACCATCCATCTATCCATTCATCTACCCACCTATCACACAGCTGTCATCAATCCATCTGTCCATTATACATCCACCCGTCTGTCCATTATCTATCTATATGTCGGCCCATGATCCATCATACATTCATCATCGACCTATATATCCACCATCCATCCATCATCAATCATCCATCTTTCCATTTTACCCATCTGTCCATCATCCATCCACCCATCCGTCTATCTGTCCATCGTCCATCCGACCATCTAAATGCATTACAATTAAGCACCTACAATTCTTCAACATATGGAGTGCTGTTCTTGGTACAAGGTATTAGAGGGAGAGGGGAAAATTAAAGACCTGGCCCCCACCTTCAAGGCGCATTAATCTAACAGAAGGGAAAATGATCAGGCTCATTTCCCTGTATCCAAATCTCACCGGGAAAGGACAGGCTGAAAGGCTCAGCCTAACTTCACAAAGACATAACCTCTCAGGAGATCCCCCTTTCTGTCACGTTCCCCAAAACATACACAAATCAGGCCAGGGCTAATGAAATAAGATCAGAAGGAAGTAGTACGAAAGAACTGTTTTCCATCACCAATACTGGGAGCTGCCAAGGCGACGGTGACTAAGCATACACAGACCCAGCAGACGTGTGAGGGCCGGGGAAGAATCGCAGAAGAAACCCTCAAGGCCTCTGCCGAGGTCAGAGAAGAACGTGCGGAATCCAGGTTCACCTTCCCCGGCAGGAGTAGGAAAAGGACAGGCTCGGGTGGGTGGTGAGGACCCGGCGTGCTCTGTGCAAAGCCAGCAGGGGTGCAGGGCCTTGACACAGACCCAGGTCCCCACAGCGCATGGCAGAGGAGAGGCTGCCTTTGACTACAGGCACGACGCCCACCAGCGGGGCACAGGTGGGCGGTGCAAGGAGGGCGCCGCTCACCATGGGGAAGAGGCCCAGCGAGTGGTAGCGCCGGGCCGTGGTGCTGGGCACAGTCCTGTTCCGCAGGTTCTTCAGCTCCTCCTGGGCCTCATGCAGCATCTCCATGCACTCTGCGTACTTGTCCTCCAGCTCGCGCAGCTGCGGGCCCGGAGATGTGGGGTCAGGACCCGGGAGGCACCCAGGCGCCACATCCATCCCCACCCCACCCCAGAGCACCAGAGGCCGAGCAAAGCAACGGAGTCCCTGGCACCCAGGGGACCCACTGCCCCTGGGCCTATGGCCAAAGTGCAGGGTCCTCAAGGACAAGGGCGAGCTACGGGCTCGGGAAGCTCCTTAACACCTGTGACGGCCCTGTGGCGGAACAGCCATCAGCACCTGGCCTCGGGCTGCATCTCTGAGCAGGCGCAGCGTGAGTGTTTATCAGCACCACGAGTGCCAGGCCGCAGGCCGGGCAGAGCCTGGACTCCCACAACCAGCAACAGGGCAGCGGACACAGAACCAAGGTGAGAATGCTACAGAGCGGCTGCTTGGTGGGCAGGACCCAAGCCCGTCAGAGGAGACAGACCCGCCTTCCCCGGAACCGGAGGCCAAGAGAAAGGAGACGCTCACCTCGGCTGTGAGCTGCCGCTGCGCGTCCTTGGCGGCCCCCAGGTGCTGCACCAGCTCCTCATTTTCCACCGCGCACTGCAAGGACAAGGCTGTCACCTTCTCTGTGGAGACCCAGGAGAGCCCAGCTGCCCCGACCCGAGCCACTGCTCCCTCGTCACCAGGGTGGGCACCGAGTGAACGTGGCTCTTGCCTAACGAGGGCGCAGTCTTCACCACGGCCACGGCCGCCCTCCACAGCCCACCCCTCGAAGGAGCAGCGGCTGCTCCCCGGGGCGCTCCTCGCCACCGCTCCATGTGATTTCACTGCCCAGGTGTATTCAGGGCCAGCACTCAGCACAGGTTCGCCTGGACACTAAGCTGGCTTCCACCGCTTCGTCCTCTTGGGTGACACGGAGCCCTGAAGAGTGCCCTCCCTGGAGCACCATCCCGGCTCCCCACAGACAGCAGTCTTGCTCATGGAGTCTGTGAGACTGCAGGTCAGGCAGTCAGAGCATTGTGAGACCCCTGCTGCTCAGGGCAGGCAGGAGCATACGATCGCATGCAAGCGCTTCCCCAGGCCAGCGCGTGCCCCTGACAGGAAGCCGCCCTCCTCAGTAACAGCCCAGCCCACGGCTGTCTCGCAGAGGAGCCTGCTCTTACAGCTTTTGCCTTCTTCTGCAGGTCCACGATCTGTGAGAGCAGGTGCGTGATCTCCTCCTGCTGGCGGGCAGCATCCTCCGTCTTCTTGGCCAGCTCCTCCGAGATGCTAGCGATCTGCACGTTGGCATCCCCTGGACACAGAACGACAGACATGTGGGTCAGACAGGCCCCCGTGCATGCAGCCCAGACCAACGGCTTCACGGTGGTTTGCGCGGGGAAATGCTGCCGTGTGGGAGTGGGAGGGTGCACCAAGTAGGGCCCACAGTGCCCCACTCCCCAGGATAGAGCAGAAGGCCTTCTCGTGGCTGTCCCTCCCAGCTCAGCGTGGGGAAAGGGCAGGTGCGGCCACACCACAGCATTGCTGGTGGGAGGCACTGCTGCACCCCGCACATTGTGGGGCGGCTCCCCATTAGACTCCCGCGGTCTGAGCTCCGGTGTCTCATTTCCTGAGCTCTGCTACCCTCTGTCTTCTCTCATCTTGAAAGCTCACAACGGAGAAGCTATGAATGCACTTCTGTGCAGGCTGGGAGCCCCAGCCCCACCGCTCACACCAAGTCACCAGCACGTGACGTCCACACCCTCCACCCAGTCTCAGCCGCCAAGTCACCACCGTTCCAAGCCGGCACTGCAAGGAAACAGCGTCCAGCAAGGAGCCGAAGTACTGCAAGGCCTACACTCAGCACCAAATTCACATGCAGGGAGGGGCCACGTGAGGTCAGGAGAGATCCTGGCTGAAGAAGGCTGTGGGCAGGGACAGCAGGGAGACCCCTGGCATTGCCATAGTGCCAGCTCACGGGCGGGGAGTGGGCACCTACTGAGCTCCTTCACACAGTCGTTGACCAGCTGCTGCTCCTTCTCCTCATAGGTGATGGTCTCGGTCTTCAGCTGGCAGGCCTGTGGAGGGGCTCGACTCAGTGCCTGCGCTCACCCAGACTGTGGGCAGCCAGGCTGGGCATGGGGTGGAGTGGGCAGACCTGGACCAGGAGGCTGCCTGCATGCACCCTGCTGTCACCTGGGCGCCCTCATACAGTGATCTCTAGGCTCCCTGGGGTGAAGGATGCACATTCTCAGGCTGAAAACCAGAGCGAACCAGGGCCCACTTCTTGGTCACTGGGCTTTGTCCCCAAGGAAGTGAGCAGCTGGAAGAGGTGCAGGCCACAGGGCACACGGGGCACCTCACTAGGCTCAGACCAGCTCCCTCCACGTGTGGCATGTTCAGGGCCAGCTGTTCCACCCACTGGTAGGGCCAGAGCGGCCAGTGCCTCTGAGCCAGTGCCCATGTGCAGCTCGTGGCCAGGTGACAGCTCCACCTGTGAGCACCGCATCCGCAGAAGGGGCGATGAAGGGGGAGTCTGAGTGTGGCTTTGCCACTAACTAACTGGCGGGGCCTGCCCATCAAACACCCGGCAGCCAGGGCCAGCTTCCCTCGCTGTCATGAGAATCAGAGCAACCGGCTTTCAGCTTTGTGACGATGTAAAGGATTCACATGGGTGAGGTGCCTGGTACTGCGCTCCCCCACAGAGGAGCTGCCCAAACACACAGGTCCTGAGGTGCCTCGATCTGGCTACAGCGAAGCGCGTGGAAAGACGCCAGGCTCCTTATCCGATCCAAGAAACCTGAAAACCAGCTTCACCCCAGCCTCCGTCACTGCTCAGGAGCTGGGGAGCCCAGGTCAGGAGAGGGTGACCGGGGGTGAGGGGACCACCAGATACCCACTGCTCTCGCAGGGCAGGGCAGACAGCGGGCAGCCAGGGCCTCACCTCGGACCGCAGGACGACGTTCTCCTCCTCGAGGTCCTTCAGCTTCTTCTGAAGGGAGTCCAGATGGAAGTAATTCTGCACGGAGGACGACGACTCGTTCCTCTTCAGCCTGGGGAGAGCGAAATGTGGGCCATAGCTCGGAACCCAGCAGAGACAGCTCTCAGACTTTTGAACAGCATGGCCCTCATGCCCAGGAAAGCCACTGACCCTGGAGGCCCTGTCCCGGCCTCTGTCCATAGTCTGTGGATGGCACATCCCCTCAGGACTCTGGGGAACCGACTCTATGTAAAGCTGACAGTTCTGGGGTGCCTGGGGAGTAGTGCTCTCAGCGGAGCCCCTACGCCCTCAGTCCCATGGGCCCACATGGAACCTCCCGGGTTTCCTCCAGCACCCAAGCCCGCCTGGGTGCCTAGCACCCAGCCTGGGCACCGTGGCTGGCCTGACAGGTGGGCACCAAGGCCCAGCAAGGGAAAAGCGGAAACCTGCCCTCATGTCCTGCAGCACAGCCTCCGTCTCAGGAGGCCACTGGCCATGCTGGAGGCGGGGAGGCTGCCCAGCTGATGGCAGGGACGTAGACGGCTGCAGAGACACAGCCGGGGACTCAGCTGGGGACTCACGGGGTGGAGCAGACGGACTCGGGCTCGCTCTCTTCCGCCGCGCTGGTATAGAACTGCAGCAGCTCATCCTTCATGGACAGCTCATGGCGGAGCTGGGAGACCTGCACAGACAGCGGCGCTCAGCATGGAGGATGGAGGCTGTCCCGTGGCCCCGGACGGTGCCCCGTGGCCCAGGAGGTGCTCTGCTGCCAGCGCGGTGAGGCCGTAATGGAATTCGTGCCACTCAAGCAAAGCACGTTTCAGAGTCAAGCTCAGTCTCAGTAAGAAAACATTACTTTAGGATGGATGTCTTCCTGTGTAAATTCTCGAGCTTCTTTTCTGCTCAGAGAAGAGCAGAGAGGGGACCAGAATGCTCCAGGATGCTCAGGGACAAGACTGCTTATTGGCCTTGGAGGCAGCCAGATGCCCAGCAGGGTCGACAGCCAGAGCACTGAGTCACGACACCACAGGACACAGGAGGCCACTCACATCTGGCAGAAATGGACCCCAAGGCACAACAGGGCAGCAGCAGTCTTGGCTCCAGGAAGGCTCGCCACCTCCTGGGGACAGACTCGGTGCCCCAACCCATCACAGCCCCTGGCCAGCTCCCCCATGCTTGGCAGTCATGAAAAAGAAACTACTGGTGCATGGGCTGGGTGTGATGGTGCACACCTATAATCCCAGCACTGAGAAGGCTGAAGCAGGAGGATTGCCATGAGTTCAAGGCCAGCTGGGACTACACAGTGAGCTCAAGGCTAGTGTATTGGGTGATACTATGTACCCCCAAGTCCTCATATACTTTTGATGGGGCTGAGTCTGGTGCTTGCGATCAGTTTGTTATCTAGCGTGGGGATTGATGATGTGAGTGCTGCACCTGCCCAGGGGTGGAGCTGAGATATGGTGTAAGGGAGGCGGGTCTTCCCCTCTCTCACTCTTCTGCCCTCCTCTCTCGCCAGCGCACCTTGCTATTTGGCAGCTGCCATGAATGGTGGCCCTGCCACACCACGCTGCCTTGGAGCCAACTGAGTATAGACTGAAACCCCCAGAGAACTGTAAGAAATAAACCTTTCCTTCCCTAATTTTGGGTGTCAGGTATTTTGTCTTGGCAATGAGCGAAAAGTAACCAAGACAAAATTTGGTACCAGAGGAGTGGGGTCGTTGCTGTGACTATTCCAGACCATGTGGTTCGAGAGCCTTTGGAAATGGCTTGTGGGAAGAGTTTGGAAAGGTGCGGAGATGTTGCCTACACGTGTAGAGCTGCAACAGCTTAGGCTGTTCTGTATGGGAGATTCTGGTCAGAGCTCAGGAGATCAGAAGGCTGATAGAAAGCCTGCCAGTAAGGACCAGGCTTGGGAGGTTTCTGCTGGGAAGAAGGACCGCATTGGTTGTTGGACTCCACACCACAGGTGTTATGGCTTGGCAGAAAGTTTGTCTGTGTTCTGCCCATGCCCAGAGACTTTGCCTGAGACTGAGATTAAGGGCAATGGATGATTACTTTGGTGAAAAAAATTTCCAGGCAACCTAATGTTGAAACAATGGCCTGGCTGTTGTTGGGGGCATTTAGTCAGATTTATGTTGTGAATAAAGAGCAAGGAGCCCAGCATGGAGATTTAAAACATGAGTTTGGCCAGGAAGCTGTGGATTATAAAGATAGAACTGAGACCTTGACTGCTGAGAAGGAACAAAGAAATAAAAAAGATGGCCTGGGGGCATCCCCAGGAAGCAGCGGGCCTCTACCTTTTGCAGCCTCAGGCCTGCAAAAGTGAAAGAGTTTGCTCAGAGAAAAAGGCCACAGAGTGCCCTGTTCCAGAGTGGCGACAGAGGCCACAGGAGGTTTCAAAAGGGTCAGGGCTGCACCAGGTCCCAGTATGGAGGTGGCCACACCAGATTCCAGAATGGCAGCAGCACAGAGTAGCTGTTCATCACAATCAGGTTCAGAGAGCTCAGCAATCCAGGCAGTCGACCTCTACAGCCAAGAGAGAGGAAAGTCTGACTACTGCTCCAGCTGGCAGTGGACCTTGGCAGCATCCATGTGGCACTGGCTTTAAGTACAAGAAAAGGCTAAGACAGTTTCTGCCTTGCCTATAGAGAGCAATGTGTAAAATGTAAGGGTGAAGCCAAGGAACACAGATCGCCCAAGGAAAGCTATGGAAGTTAAGACCCCTGAAAGTGCCACAGGGGTGGAACCACACAAGCCTTTTTGAGCTTGCAACCAGATTGCTTCAGATGCTGAGCAGGGAACTCCAGGACTTAATGTTTGCCCCACTGGATTTTGGACTTGCTTTGGTTCCAATGTTTTGTATTCCTGTTTGTAACTTTTGGAATGGTAATGTTTATCTTGTGCCTTTTTATGTTGGAAGTGCTTAACCTCGTTTTCATTTGTACAGGGGGTTATAGTTAAGAGTTTGCCATAGATCTCAGAGAAGATTTGGGACTTGGACTTTTCAACAGTGCTGAAACTGTTAGGACTTTGACAAGTCTTGGTGAGGAACTAAATGTCTTTTATATTAAGGATGTACATGAGTCCTTGGGGGTCCACGGGTGGAATGTATTAGGTGATACTATGTACCCCCAAGTCCTCATATACTTTTGATGGGGCTGAGTCTGGCACTTGTGATCAGTTTGTTGTCTAGCACGGGGATTGATGATGTGAGTGCTGCACCTGCCCAGGGGTGGAGCTGAGATATGGTGTAAGGGAGGCGGGTCTTCCCCTCTCTCGCTCTTCTGCCCTCCTCTCTCGCCAGCGCACCTTGCTATTTGGCAGCTGCCATGAATGGTGGCCCCGCCACGCCATGCTGCCTTGGAGCCAACTGAATATAGACTGAAACCCCCGGAGAACTGTAAGAAATAAACCTTTCCTTCCCTAATTTTGGGTGTCAGGTATTTTGTCTCAGCAACTAGCAAAAAGTAACCAAGACAGCTAGCCTGCACTACAAGGTGAGACCCTGTCTCAAACTCCTCCCCCTACCATCCCGTCCTTCCAAAAAAAAAAAGAAACTTCTAGTGCAGGAAGGAAGTGGGGCCCTCAGGACCTGGCTGTCACAACTACTGCGAGGGTGGTTTTATAAGTTATGCTCATTTATATTTAAGTCTGAAAATGAACAAACTCAGGCTGGAAAACTTCTGCTCTACCCTCTCAAACCCAGTACTGACGAATATGGACCCAGTGCCACAGAAGAGAACTGCAACCCTGATTTAGCTCTACCTCGTTTCTGTTCAACGTGGGGTCCACTCTTCATCCCCGCTTCCCCACCCACCCCAGGGATCCGTCTCTCCTCCACAGGGAAGGCGATCCTGCTGGACGCAGGAAGGCTCAATGCCGAGACCTATGCCATGCCAGGGGACACGCTGCAATCCTCACACTTCCGAGAGCGGGGTGCCACATGGTGCATGATGGAGTTGGGCGGAGACAATGTGGGGGGCGCGCAAGGAAGCGGGGGGGAGGCACGTGCCAGCTCCTGGTTGGCAAGTCACCTGCTCAGAAAGGCCACGGGGAGCCCAGGGACCTGAGTGCTTCGTCCCCAGTCACCAAAGAGCAGGGACTTTAGGGCCTGATGCCAGCCCAGCGAAGGAGAGAAAATAAGGGGGAAGAAGTGAGCAGGAGCAAGATGCACCGTGAAGGGCACAGCTCGGTGACAGGGAAGGGGCTGCTCGGGGGCCTGGCTCTGAGCATCTATCCTGTGCCAACAACGCCAGCTGACCCACAGCCTCTGTCTACACCACAGCTTCCTCATGAAGCCAGCACCATTCCTCCTAAACTGAGGTCCACTTAAGAGCAGCCCAGCTGGGCAGCAGGGCACACACCTGTGATCCTGTACTCCAGGAGGCCAAGGCAGGAGGATTACACCAGATGGATGGATGGATGGATGGATGGATGGGGCTAGAGCTGTGGCTCAGTGCAAAGGCCCTGGGCTTCAGAATAATAAATAAACGCACCTGAGAACCTAGAGGTTCCCCGCCCTTCCTCTGGGGCTGACGGCACTGGTCTAGATGCATCTCGTGAGAGCACAGGGCTCCTCCATGCACCAGGAGGCTGCTCGTGCTTCTGGTCCACACATGTGATAACTGTGGGGGTGGCTGCAGACGCCCCACATGCCCGGCCCACCATGCTGGGCCCCGAGGCCCTGCTCGAGGCAGGGCAGGACCGTGCCGTCCTCACCTCCTCCCGGATGTGCTCCACCTGCTCCTCCAGCAGCTCGTTCCGCTCACTGAGGGCCTTGTTCTTCTTCAGCAGCGACTGGCCGATGCGTGCGGCTAGCTCCAGGTCCCGCTCTTTCTGCAGAGGGGGAGGGAGAACGGGTCAAACACTCTGCACCCCAGAGGGCCCTGGGCTCAGAGTCAAAGGACGTGCAGAACAGGGGCCCCCAGAAATAACAAAAGACTCAGCAGGAAGTTTACCGTCTGTGTCGGCATCTGGGGCCTGCTGAGGGGAGGAACCTCTGCCCACACACGCAGCATGACCAAAAAGCACCGCCAACGTTTGAAGGAAAAGAAACGTATTACAGTAGAAGCCACACTGCCACGAGTCCCCGCGGCCCTCGCTGCGAGCACAGCCCGCTCTCTCTGCATTGTCCCTGCTCTCTCCGCAGCAGCTCTGGAGCCTCCTTCCTAAGTGTCTCCAGTCACGCTGCTGTGGCTGCCTCGATGTCCTGAACTGATTCAAAACAATCCCTTTCAAGGCCTTCTGGACTTCAGGAAAAGCCAGAAATCAGAGAGCCAGGTCTGGTGACTAGGGTGGAGGGGACACACCGTGATTTGCAGGAGCCCGCTTTTCCCCTGCATTTTGGTCACGGCTTGTACAGACACTCGGGAGAGCACTTCCAGGGCTGCCGCAGAGGGCGGCCAGGGCGAGGGGATGAGCGTGCGCGAACAGAGGGGAGTACTCTGGGGGATGCACGGCCATGTGTCTTTCACTGT
>RJWM01023125.1:0-32636 GCA_004363535.1 Dasyprocta punctata | reverse complement strand
TTTGGACAAGATATCATGCCTATATTTTGTACTCTGAATAACTACTACAAAGACAACAATATGCAATGGATCGACTATTGTAACAGTCCTACTAACTTGTTTTGAAACTCAGTTTCATTGTTATGTTTATCTTTTTTGTCTTTAAAAATAAAAAAAGACAGCAGAGGATCAGCTGCATTCCCTGAATTTCCATAAATTTCGTGATTCATATAATTATATTTGGTTTACTCTAAAATTCTCTCAAGGATCCTACTGGAATGTTTTATAACACTGTTGATGATTGTGGTATTAGAAATAAAATTGTCAATTAGAGGGGGCTGTGTGTGTCTGCGTGTAGAATAAAGTGTGTCACAGAATGTGTGATTGTCAAGTATCAACTGTAAAACTTTGACTAATGAACAATTTTACTATTATTTAGCTTTACTTTTCCTAATTATTATTTACCTTCATCTAATAATATGAATATTTCTTTAATTAGCTTTGTTTAACTCAAGTTATATTATTACACAAAATTACCCTTAAATAATCACAAAGAAAAGAAGTTGGATGATAAGTTAATGAATATAAAAGATTATATATGTTTAAGATAGTTTGAAGCTATCTTTAGTTTTTTCAACTACTGTTAATAAAAATGAGAAATTTTTAACTCAGAAACATGCTTTTATCATTTTCTATTTGATCTTTTCTAATAAAATTAAGAGAAATGATAGATATTTAAGCAAAAACCTGAACTTCAAAGAAAAATGTAAAAAATATTCTTAATTCATTCATCAAGTATCAACTATTATTAGGGTATTGCTATCGTCAGTAGTATTACACAAACATGTTAGAACATAGGCACAAACCATAACAAACTACCTTCCCATAAGGTCAGAAAAATTATCAAAGGAAAAAATTATAAACTTCATCGATGTATTAAGTAGAGTTCCAAAGTTTTCCAGACACCTGGCTATCTATCTATTCATCTGTATATCTAGACTTGCTATAATTTGCAATTTATTTCTTCTGTACTCATTAACAGGTATGTTTTTGCTTCTTCTTGTAAGCACTACTTCATTTCCAATTTAGGATATCTTCCCATAGCCCATTTAATTTTTCTATGTCTTACAACTATATACAATTAATCTTCTGCATCCTGTTGTTATTATTGATTTCTAATTCATTTTCACATTCTCATTTCTATAAACTTGTGGAGATTTATTTTATGGTCCAGAATATGGTCTAATTTTGCTTAAGATTCAAATAGATTTTTTTTTCTCATTAAACTTTGTTTTAATATCTCAAAATTCTGCAACAGATTTTTTTGGTCAAGTTGTTTCCATTAAAAAGTATTGATTTTTAAAAACTAATAACTTAGAAACCGCCACACACTCACACATACACAAATAGTTGAAAAAGCATTCTCCTTCTCTTTTGAAGGTTTTATGATGCCTTGTTATCATTAACCTGTCTTTCACTATTAAATTTAAATGGCCAATTGGGAGAAAGAGTTATAAGACCAGTCTACTGCCACTGATTAAGACTGGGGCGACAGGTGTTGGGGATAATATTCATTCAGTCTTCTGAGCTTTCTGGGTAGACTTGGTGACTTTGCCACCTCCAGCAGCCTTCTTGCCCACTGCTTTGATAATACCCAGAGCACCTGTCTGCCTCATATCATAAACAGTGAAATGACCCAGACATGGATAGTTGGAGAACTTCTCAACACAAATGGAGTTGCCTAGAGCCAAGTCAGCAATGGCAGCATTACCAGATTTCCAAAATTTTGGGCCACCTACCAGCTTCTTGTCAGACCGGATATGTCTTTTCTTTCAGCTCAGCAAACTTGCAAGCAATGCGAGCTATGTGACAATCCAGTACGGGGGACGTAGGCAGCACTAATCCGTCAAGGATGGTTCAGAATAATCACCTGAACAGTAAAACCAGCTACTTCCATCGGTGGATCATTTTTGCTGTCTCCAGTAAACATCTTTGACAGAAACGTTCTCGACATTGAAGCCCACACTGTCCCCCAGGAAGAACTATACTCAAAGCTTCATGGTGCTTTTCAGCAGACTTTACTTCAGTTGTGACATTGACTGGAGTAAAGGCGAACACCATGCCAGGTTTGAGAACATCAGTCTCCATTCGGTCCATATGGATGGTAACAATATCACCGATTCTGTAGACATCTGGGAGGGGCAGCTGCAGTCTTGTCAGTTGGGCTAGTGGGTGGAAGGATGCAATCTAAAGCTTCAATTTTTGCAGGCCTGGGAGCAGCAGTGTGAGCATCTCTTGGGAGGATGACAGTATGCAATGTAGCAAACATGGGCGATTTCCTTACATCTTGTCTTTGAGGCCCAAAATTGTTCTCACTATTGTGCTTTATTCTGATTAATTGTTTTGCTTTATTCAATATTCTGTTTTGATTGGTTTTATTCTGTTTTGTTTTTGGTTTGATTTTGCTATACCTGATGGAATGGATAACTATTGTGAAGATAACAAGATATACTATAGTAGCTATTGTTTTCCAAGTATCCTGCTTTGAAGTTCTATACCAGTTCTACAGCTTTGTTTTGATTGCCTTTGTTCTGTTTTGTTTTGTTGGATTTTACTATCTTTAAAATAAAACTTAAAAAATATTTTAAAAAAAGCTTCAAGTGGTGTGGTTCCACTGTTACTGCAGTCTGTAAGAGTGACCTTCCATCCTTTTGAACTAAGGCATATTAGCACTTGGCTCTAGCATGTTGTCAGGATTCCAACCAGAAGATGGCACAAAAGCTATTGTGCCAGGGCTGTAGCCAATTTTCTTAGTGTAGGTTCTGAATTTCTTAACAATTTTCTTGTGTGTCTTTTGGCTGTAGGGTGGCTCAGTGGAAACCGCTTTGTTAACACCAACAATGAGTTTCACATCCAGTGTGTAAACCAGTAGGGCACACTCATGAGCTGTTCTTGGAGATACCAGCTTTGAATTGACCAACACCAGCAGCAGCAATCAGGACAGCACAGTCAGCCTGAGATGTGCCTGTAATCATGTTTTTAGTCTCCTTATCCAGGGGAATCAGTGACAGTCACATAATACCTGCTAGTCTCACATGTTCACAGGGAGGTGTCAATGGTGACACCAAGCTCACGCTCAGCTTTCTGTTTATGCAAGACCCCGGCATATTTGAAGGCACCCTTCCCAACCTCAACAGCCCCCTTCTCAAATTTTTCAATGGTTCTTTTGTCGATGCCACTACATTTGTAGGTCAGATGGCCAGCAGTGGTGAACTTGCCAAAATCCACGTGTCCAGTGACTACAATACTAGTGTGAGTTTCTTTCTTCTCCATGTTGGCTTTGATTTAGCGGTGGTTTTCCAAACCTATGTTGGAAACTATCTTTAAAATAAAATTTAAAAAATTTAAAAAACTATCTTTAAAATAAAATTTAAAAAATGTTGAAAAACTAGGCACTCAAAACCCACTGAAGACATAGTCCAAAGGGGCATACCTGTTGCCACTGACATTACAGTAGTTTTTCATGGCTGCAGAATACAAGAGATATGCATCACAGAAATTTCAATCCAGATTTCAACATAGGTTTAGAAGACTAGGCAATGTGCTCCTAATAGGTAGGTGCATGACATTGTGGGAATGAAATCAACAGTTTAATAGAGATCCCATAAAGTGAGGCATTCTGGGAAAATGAAAATTCTGTTGAGGAAAGGTGCTGGTAGTGTAGAAGGCAGACTAAGACAGAAGCCGTGTGAACCATCAGAGCCATAAGATGTGGCTGCTCAAACCCGTGTTCCCTGGACACCAAGTGCAGAGTTATGTAGTTATATAAAGTTTGTCCTGCTGGATTTGATCCTACTCTTCTCTTTCTATTCCTCCCTTTTATAATGCAAATGCTTATCCTGAACCTTTGTATACAGGGGCCTTAATTTCCTTTTTAAATTTTGCAGAAATTCAAAATTAAGTTTTTCTAGCATCTCAAGACATGTTTGACTTGAATATTTGAGCAATACTGGAGAAGTTTGGAGAAGAAATTCCTGCACTTTTAATCTGAGAAAGGGCAGTTGTACTGGGTTAGATGGGATTGTGGTATTATTATTTTTGAATTTGGAAATTAATTTTGATTTTAAAAGATGTGTTTAGTTATTGTCAAGAGCTAGAATGTGACAATTAAGAATGTCACTTTGACTGGATTTAGAGACTTCCATGAAGGTGTTTGGATCAAGGGAATGCTATACTTACCAGTACATTGATTCACTGATGTTTATGGTTAAATGTGTTACACAGAGGTGAGATCTAGAGGTGTATATTTTTTCTAAGTTTTTTTAAAAATTGATTTAGCGATTTCATTTCTTTCTAGTTCCAGTGAAAACATAGCTACACAACTAAATTTTCTTTTCAATGTGGCAGTAACAAATTGCTTGAAGTCAGTAGCCTACAACAATGTCTATTTATTAACAGCAATTAATATAGAATAGAATTCTAGGTCCATGTAACTCAAGGTGTCCTTCAGGGTTGTGGTGGTCTTTAGGAAATCAGGGTCTTCTTTCAAATTCACTTTTTAAATTGTTCATAAAATTCACTTCTTAAATTGTTGGTAAAATTCAGCTACATGCAGACCTGGGACTATAGAGTTCAAAACTTTAACACACAGGAACCCCTCATTTTAAATCCGTAAGAACATCTCGAGCCTTTCTCACACTTTGAATTTCCCTGACATTGTCTTCAGCTCCAATCCTCTGCTTTAAAGGTTTCACATTAAATAATGAGTTCATTATATCCCCATTACTAAATGCTACATTCTTAATATCTACTGAATGACAGGAACACTGACCAAAATGAGATTACAAATGAAATTTCAGACACAGTTTATCATAAATTGCAAAGGTACTTAAATTAAAACCTCCAAAATTTGTGAAAATCTTTAGTATACTTTATAAAATAAAAATTAACCAGTATAATTTTGCTATGGTTTAAATTGAGTACTTAGTTTTAGTTGTACTAGCATTTTAAAATTAAAAAAAATAACTTTTAAAAGGAAAATTGTTGAAGACAATTAAACTATCTCTATGGTTAGGTTGTATTTTGTATGTTGCTCAGAAATAAATCTGATTACAGAGAATATAAAGAGCTTAAAGAAATAATTATTCTTACAGGCAGTTTTCACGCAACAGATTAGTGAAACCCTTTCTTGAGTTTAGATTAATGAAATCCTTTCTATTTGCTACTTTGAATATTTTCAGATAATGAGTAAATTCAGATTGAAACATCGGTAACAAAATTCTAGAGGAACTAATTGTTCTGCTCCAAGAAGACTTCTGTAAATAAAGGCCTTACACATTTTTTACAAAACATGGTATTACAGAAAGGGACAGTATAAATATTGGTTGTACTCTTATTTTTCAAGGGGTCACATTTTTGCCTTTTCTTCAGTCAATGTTAATACATACTTGTAAGTTGAACATCCATGATGAAATCCAATAAACTGGAACGATATTAACTAAAATTAGAATATTTGTTGATTGAGTAATTGCATCTGTATCACATGAGTATTTCCTAACAACTGCAAAAATATATGTATACATGATATATAATATTGGAAAAAATCTATTACAATTTGTATGAGTCATCTAATTAGACATATAAAATATTTTGTTCAAATTCTTAAATAGTCATATTTGTCTCAACCATGTTTGATTGAATGTCAAGTAATAAGGCAAAATAAGCAAAAATGATCCTAATTTTAAATAAATGTTACCCAGTAATACTTCTTTCGCGATATAAGTGTTCTGTATCTCCATTTTCCAAAACAGTAATCTTTGTCACATATGGGTGTTGAGTACTTGAATATCATTAGTGTCAGTGAGAAAGTGAATTTTCAATTATATTATACTTTAATTAAATTAAATGCTAAGGCAACAGGCAGCAGTTGTTTCCCTATTATGCAACCTAATTGGAGTCTTTTTAGCATAATGAATTACTTTCTAATTTACAATAACCTTTGATATACAATGAATGGATAAAGGAAATGTGGTATTTACACACAACGAAGTTCTTCTCTGCTCTAGTGAGAGATAAATTTGAGTTATTTGCAGGAAAATGGATGCCCCTTGAGACGATAATGCTGAGTAAAATAACTCAAAAACACAAGCTTACATATTACATCGATTATCTTATATGAAAGACCCAAAATATAAATAAAGAGCAAAATGAAAGATAAATATTAGAAAGCAGAGAGAGAAATCTTTCACAAAGGGGGAAAAGATTAACAGATGAAGGGAGGTCAGAAGAAGTGGAGGGAAGCGAGATGTAAAAAGTAATCAACTGTAAATGTACATGGACTACTCCACAAGAGCAATGTACAACATTTTATACTGCAATCACAATCATGTTCAAAAGAAAAGAGCATACAAGAAAGGAAAAAAAGAAAGAAAAAAACAAAAGAAAAAAGAAAAAAACAAAAAGGAAAGGAAAAAGTGATCAAGAGATGAATTGAAGGGGAAGGGAAGAAAGTTAAAGAGGATTAGCAAAGGAATTAAGATTCGTTATACACATGTACCAACTCCCCCCAAGGAATGAAAACATTGTGTACTATAAACATGTACTAAAAAAGAAAATTATCAGAAGAAGGGCTTCTCCTAAACACTAAAAAATATACTTTTTATCATAAGCCTATATGCGTATAAATGAATAACTACATAAAGACTTTTAAAAATATTTCATTAGTATATATTTTCCACATGCAGTGATTACTCTGAGCTTAAGTGTCTGATACATATTCATGTTGTGTCTTCATTATTTTTACTCCCCTACCCAATCCTCCTTCCTTCTTACTCAGATACCCTTTCCATTTTTTACAGAGTGTACCTTCTTGTTTCTTAACATGAAATAAAGCCATTTTTTAAAGTTTAGCAAAACTATCTCTTAACCATACTTACTTTTTATGAAGAATTCTCTTACTTTCTATTGTATTGTATTCTACTTCATTCTGCAGTCACTTCAAATATTTTTCTACATAAAAGTCTGACAGGTACTATTTCCTCTATCAGAATTTTCAAAGAGATCACTATTTGGCTTCTTTGTTCTTAACTTTCAGGACATATCTTTATCCTTCCCTAGACATGACTTTTTCGAGAACCTTTACTGAAATATCACACACACACACACACACACACACACACACACACACACACACACATGCACCCACGTGAACCCTGCACCCTCCTCTATTTCACACTATCCTGTTTTAATTGTGTCATGATAGTTGTCAGAATGTAAAGTTGTTTTACATGGCTGCTTACATGTATATCATTTTTCTCAGAAACTAAGCAAGAATAATTAGAAATTTCTTTATTATTCACTGTCAACATTTTCAAGGTTTGTATTATATTTAAAAATATTTACTAAATGAAAAAATAATTTAACAATTGGATTGCATAGTCAATTCTATGTATTATATCATTAAGTATCTTAATCAATTCATACCAGAATCAAAGAAGCAGAAGTTTGACTATACCCTGGAGAATGGCTAATTGAAATTTCTTATCCATCTAATGTAGACCTTATGAAATAAATAGAGCTCTAGTAATCGGCAAAAAGTTTTTTATTTCTGTTGGCTTCAAAAACAGTAAAATCGTGTTTGAATATTATGTTAACTGTTCTTTAACATACTGTGGATATTAAAATGCATTGACTGTATGATAATAGATTCCTTTGATGTATAATTTCCAAGTATTTGCAATGTTTTATAGATATACCACATCTTGTCTTAGACTTAGAAAAAATGTCATGTCAGATGACTTCCAACTTCAGAAATACTAACAGGACAGTAGCAAATACATGCTAGAATGCTAAGTTATTGATGGAATATGGCTTGTATTTCATAAAATGTATTTCTATACTGTCTTGCTCTCATGCATCTTATAAAAATTAATACCAAAGCAACTATCTCTTTCCAATTTCACTGTGTGTTTCTCCATATGGAAAAATGAATATAACACTTCAAGAGTGTTAAATCATAATATCAGAATTAAGACACCTGTATTAGTTGGTTGAATCACAGAAAGAAAGACTTCAAATATTGTTGATTAATTGTAAGCGTGTTCACAACCTGTGTAAGTGTCCTCTTTCTCAAGTTGCAGCCTCCTGTATGAAAATGTTGTGGAAATAACAGTGATTTAAAGAGATCACGGTGTTCGGCCCCTCTGCAACCCATATTCATCTAAATGGTTGTTAAAGCCGACAGCCGCGGCTGGGGCCTAATCGTCAAGTTGGCTGCTTTACAGAAAAGCACCTCCACTAAATAATATAAATATAATCATACTTTTTAATGGAAGGCAAAAATTGGTATAAAATTTGAACTGTCACGATCATTCACCATCTTTATTTATCTTAAAGCTAATCCCTTCTGGCAAGGCATATGGTATGTATAGTAAGGACCCTTGTGTGAAGGAGTCCTGGTGTATTCACACCTCTCTCCATTTTTCATCCACAGTGACTTCAGGATTTAAAGTAATTAAAATAGGAAGGAAAATCACTTTATAAACTTACTAAAATGACATCAGGTCATTTTGCATTTTCTTACGACAAAATTATTTAATAAAAGTATCACTCCAGAAAATATATAAAGAAAGAAAAACAGTGAAAGATTCTATGAGATGACGCATGCCTTCAATTCCAGCACTCGGGAGGCTGAGGTAGGAGGAGCATTGTGAGTTCGAGGCCAGCTTGGGCTACAACGCAAGCACAAGGCCAAAATGAGCTACATAGTGCAATCCTGCCTCAAAAAACTGGGGCCGCGAGTTTGGTTCAGTGGCTTAAGTGCCTGTCTGGCAGGCGGGAGGTTGTGAGTTCGATAACTGGTGCCAGGAAAAAAAAAAAAAGATTCTATGAGATACCGTGAGAAAGTCTCCCTGTAGTCAATATTCTTTGGATTCTTTGTCCAAAGTTCTGAAACACATACCTATGTGAAAAACTACAAATGTAAATGTTTAAGTCTTAGTTACTTTCATAACTAAAATTGTTGTGAAGATAATACTACATAATATTGGGAAAACCAGCTTATTTTTAACTCCGCTAACAAGAAAGTATCTTCAGTAATATGATAAAAAATTTTAGTAAAGAAATAAATTTTAAATTTCATAATATTTATTTGCGTCATTGTGATATATGAGCCATTATATTTGTCCGATAATAACAAAGCAAAACCACAAATATTGTCTTTTAAAAGAGCACACAGTTATATATAACAATGCAATTAAAAGTGGCTCACGTTGACTACTTGCTTATTGTACTCCAGGGATTGTGCTAAGGAGAATAGATAGGCAATGGGTATGTAGGTAGATAGATATTTTATTGTGGTAGTTGTGATAAAACTCTGAAATATTAAAAAGTCATAAAAATTGTAAAAGCCTTAACTACCAATAACTCAAAAAATTTCATCCTTGTTTATCAGCACATATTGTCTACACTTTAGAGTGCTTTGCATTCCCGTCATTTGCCCAGGTTCTTCCTAATTAATGCAAACTGTCACCTCCATAACCCCTTTCTCATAACGTTATGCTGCTGACAAGCAGTCTCTGTTTATATCTACTTGAATCTAAAATTCATTTTGTGATTCTGGTACTTCAACTTTGGAAAAAAAATATTTCTCTTGTCTGTAACATTAAAGATAATTTTTACTTATTTCTAAAATTTTAGAATGAGATCAGTTATAAGAGAAGTTAAATATAACAATACCTCAACCAGTATGGAAGTTTAACATTTTATCACCTTAATCCATCTGGGGGCATGAAGTTCAGGATTATTATGAAGACACTGAGGAGATTTTTTTGTTATTTTAAAATGACTAAAAGAAAACAAAACAATAGAAATGATACAGAACTTCAAAACAAGCTGATAGAAAATTAACAGTCACTATATTTGCATATTGTTATCTTCAAAATAGTTGCTCAGATTACAAGATATGGGTGTGCAAAACAGATCAAACAATATAAATAATCAGTTTCTTTCCCTGAACTAAAAGGATCAAAAGTACAATTATCTTAGCTATCTTGTGTGTGTGTATATATATATATATATATATATATATATATATATATATGTATTTTCCCCCTTCCTTCTTTTCTCTTTTCACCATCCCAGTTGCTTTTTCCTTTTGAGCAGTTTCATTCCTTTCTCAATATCTGTTGTTCCTCTTGGATCTTATTTAACCTTTCAGCTTCTTACATGAGGGAGATAATACAAGGTTTATACATGTTTCTGATACATTTCACTTTGAATATGTTCTCTAGTTGCATTTATTTACATATAAAAGCTTTGTTTGTCCTTCTTTATAGTTGAGTAGTACTCCATTGTATAAAATTACCACTTCTTTTTTTATCCATGCAATTCTAAGAAGAATTGAAGTTCCTCACAGTTTACCACCCCACCAGTCTTTGCATGTCTCCAAAGAATATGACCCAAGATTAGTACCACAATTTTAGGTAGCCAGATGTTGTCACAAATAGGAAAAGTAGATACCGCTTAAGAAATCTGGCAGAAGTCAAATTGTCTTACAGAAATTTGCACAGAACTTATTTACAGCTCACATTTATCTATAAGGACTGATGGAAAGTAAAATGAACTATGGTGTTTGAGAGATTATGGATCTACTAAAAGGAGTTGGTATAAAATAATGCGTAACATAGCTCAGTCACTTCTTGCAACCACTGTGGAAATCAGTATGGAGATTCCTCAAAAAAGTAGGATTGGAAGTCTCATTCAATACAGCTATTCCTCTTCTGAGTATTTTCCGAGGAGAATTGAAAGTATCACGTCACAGAGGTACATGTGCACCCATGTTTATAGCAGCACAATTTGTAAAGGCTAAATCTTGGAAACAACCAAAATGTCCATCAACCACAGAATGGATGAAAAAGATGTGGTACTTTTATACAATGGAATATTACTCAGCTATAAGAGAGGATGATCTTGAGGTTTTTATAGGTAAATGGAGGCAACTTGAGACTATACTCATAAGTGAAATAAATCAGACTCATTTGTAAATATCATATTGTCTCCCTAGTGTAAAAATTTTATTCTTGTGCTGAATTTCTGGAATCTTGACAATGATATGCCTGGAGTAGATTTTTTTTTTTAACATTGCTAATTGGAGTTCTATGTGCCTCACTTATTTGTTTGTCAAATTCTTTTTCTCTTCCAGGAAAGTTTTCTGACATGATGTCTGTAAGGATGTTTTTAATGTCATTTGTAGTATCTCCTGCTTGTTCATTGACTCCAGTTAATCTTAAGTTATTTTTCTTTCTCTTATCAAGCAACTGCTGGATTGGTTTCTCATGTTCCCTTGCTAGTTTTGAAGAATCTTTCTTTTCCTGGTCACTAACTGCAAGCCTGTCTTCAATATCTGAGATCCTATCCTCACACTGGCTTACTCTGCTTTGAATACTTTCAATGGAGTTTCTATTCTCCTGGATATCTGCTTGAATCTACTTTATGGTATACATTTGCTTCCTATGTTGTCTTTCCATAATTTGCTTAAGCTCATTTATTTTTTTGTCTGTATCTGCTCTAACATCACTAAGCATGGTGTGTATTTTGGTGATCTCTGTGGTTATTTGAGAGATTATTTCTGCAGTCTTAATGATAGTCATTCTGATTTAGATAAGATGAATCTTAAGAATTGTTTTGATTTGCATTTTCCTAATTGCCAACCATGTTAGGTATTTTTTATAAGTTTATCAGATATTTTTTTCTTTCAAGAAACATGTATTCAATGCATTTTCCTATTTTAGACTGAGTCATTTGGTTTTGGGACGTAAGATTTTTGTTTGCTTTAGTAATTTATGTACTATAGATATTGCTCTATCAAAAAAAAAACTGTTACCATATATCCCCCCTTTTGGTAGGTTATCTTTTCCCGATGTTAATTATATCCTTTGATCTGCAAAAACTTTTCAATTTGAAGCACTACCATTTGCTGATCATATTGTTTCCTATGGAACTGTAGTTATATTCAGACAGACACTGCCTGTTCCTATGGCGGCAAGTATTTCCCCAATATTACATTCCAGCAGTTCATATGTAGGTCTGGGATATATTTTTATTTGATTTTTAGTACTGGATGAAGGATAGAAAGCCAGTTTTAATCTTCTAAACTGGATATTCAGTTTTCCTAGCAAGTTTGGTTAAAGAGGCTATCTTTTTCTGTAATATATATTTTTGCTTTGTGTGTTAAAAATCAGATGGTTATAGATGTAGGGGTTGTTTTCCTATATTCACTTTTCTTGCATGGTCTACTAGTCTGTTTTAGTGCCTGCATTATGTTATTTATTGTTAATATTACTTTGCAGCAGCATAACTTGAAATTCAGAATTGTTATGTTGCTTTTTTTTTTTTTAACCTGGGATCGAACTCACAACTTCATGCCTGCCAGGCAGGTGCTTATGCCAGTGAGCTAAATCCCCAGCCCTATTATTTGAGACAGAGTCTCACTATGCATTTCAGGCTGGCCTTGAACTCACTTTGTAGCCCAGACTGGTCTCAAACTCACAACAACCCTCCTGCCTCAGCCTGCCAAGTGGTGGGATTAAAAGCATGTGCCATCATGCCTGGCATATGTTGTTCTTTTTACTCAAGATCATTTTACATTTTCTGAGAATTTTCTGGTTTTATATGAAGTTTAGGATAATTAAATTCTATAAAGAACATTGTATTTGAAAAGGGATTACACTCAAACTTACATCAGTTTTGTAATGTGGCTTTATTTATTTATTTATTTATTTATTTATTTGTAAGACAGGTCAGGCTGGCCTGGAGTCACTGTGTAGCCCAGGCTGGCCTCAAACTCACAGGAGTACACCTGTCTCAGCCCACTGAGTGCTGGAAATACAGGTATGTGCCACCACACCTGGCCAATATGGCTATTTTAACAAAATTATTTTTTCCTATTCAAGAACAAGGGGTAGCTTTCAATTTTTTAAATGTCCTCCTCAGTTTCTTTCTTCAGAGATCTTTTTTCATTATATATTTCTTTTACCTTCTTGCTTAGGTTATTCCTAGATGTGTAATTTTTTTGAAGTTATTGGATATGGAATTGTTTTCCTGCTTTTATTAGTGGATTAATTATCAGCATGTAAGAGTCTAGTTGATTTTTGTGTATTAATTTTTGCATCTTGCCATTATGCTGTATTTGTTTATTAGATCTACAGTCTCTCACTGGAAGTTTTTGGGAATTTTATGTAAAGAATAATGTTATCTGAAAATACACATAATTTGCCATTTTTCATTTTATTCATCCCATTTATTTATTTCCTCTGACGTAATGCTCTGGGTGAATTTTTGAGTACTTTTTATTGAAAAAAATTTGAAAAGAGTGGAAATCCTTGCCTCACTTTTGATATTACAATTTAATATTCAATTTTTCATGATTTGGTCTGATGTTCACTGTTATTTTGACATATAGGACTTTAATCAGTTTTAGATAAGGCCCTTGTATATCTATTTTTGTAAACATTTTTATCTCTTGACATGTCATGTGCTTTTTTCCCTTTGGCTCTGTTTACAGAATTTGATACATGTCTGTTGAATCATTCTTGCAAGCCTCGGAGGAAGCCTATCTGGTCACGCTGTGCGATATTCCTAATAAATTACTGAGTTGTGTTTGTTTACATTTTATTGAGGACTTTTTGCTATGTTTAAGAAGATGCTGGTCTGTAGTTTTTGTTATTATTGTTGACTCAATATACCATTTAGGAATGAAAGTAATGGTGATTTTATTGTATGACTTTGGAAGCATTGCTTCCCTTTTTAGTGCATGGAAACATTTGAACAGTCTGGTTGTTATTTTGCCTTAAAGATATGGAAAATGTCACAGTAAATCTATTAAATACTTTACTTTTTTATTTATAGAAACTCTACTAATGCATCACTTTCATCATTTATCATTGGTCCATTAATTATACTTTATATTCTCCTAGTTGAACTTTGGCAAGTCATGTGTGTCTATAAATTTATCCATTTCTTTTATACTCTCTGATTTATTGGCTTACATATTTTCAAAATAATTTCCATTAGTTTTCTGCATTTCAGTAGTATTTGCTGGAATTTTACCTTTTATCATTTCTAATTTTATTAATGGTGGTCTTCTCTCATTCTTCCAGGAAGTTTGTCTGAAAGGGGATTAATCTCAATTATCTTTTAAAAAATCCTGAGTTGTCTTTGCTTCATTGAACCTTTGTTATTATCTTTGTTTAAGTTTCATTATTTCTTCCCTTATTTGTATAATTTCTTTCCCTCTATGACTTTTGGGTTTGGATTATTCTATTTTTTTAACTGTTGAGATGTACCATTAAACTATTTATTTGGCACTGCTTTGATTTTCTAATATAGGCACACAGCTCTATACTTGCCTCTCCGGACTGATTTCATTGCAGCCCACAGGTTCTGAAATGTTTGAATTTCATTGTTGTTTCACTCTAGGAGATTTTTAGTTTATTCCCTGATTTTTTTCTGTGACCCACTGATGATTCAAGACAGTATTGGTCAGTTTCTATGTGTTTGTGTAGTTTCTATGGTTTCTTTAATGTTCATTTCTAGTTTTATTCCATTGTAAATGAATAGAACATGAGATTATTTTAGTGTTTTTGTGTGTTTATTGATGCATAGTTATGGCATAGAACATTGTCTATTTTGGAGAAAGCTGTGGAAGATATTATAAAGTATATATTGTGCTGTGGTGGATGATTTAGGTATCTGCTCAATCCATTTTTTAACAATATATTTAACCTGATTTTTTGTTGTTGTTAATTCTTTGATTGGTTGAATCGATTTGTTAGATTGGGAGTTTGAAGTCCTGAACTATAGTTGTATTATTATCTATCTGTTTATTTCTGTAAGGTACTGTTTGTTGTATAAATCTAAGTACACCAACATGTGCTACATATATATTTAAAACTATTATTTCTCCCTGGTGAATTGTTTCCCTTGTCTATATGTAGTTACCTTTTTTCTTTCTTCTGGCCATTTTTGGTTTGAATTTAACTTTGTTAAATACTGGAATAGCTTTTCCTGCTTACTTGTGACCTCCAGCTGCTTGGGATGTCATTTTCTATCTTTGTACTTTTCATCTATGTGTGTCTTTGTGGATGGGGTGTGCTGCTTGCAGGTTACGTATGGATGGTGTTGGCTGTGCTGACTCCTGTCAGTAGATCATTTTCCAGGACTGGAGACATTTGTCTCTCATTCAGTTAACTGCTCTCTCAGTGAACATTATTCTTCCTCTGCACTTCATGGATGTTGTCATCCAATTGTTTCTCCTTAGAATTTCCTTAACTATTTTCTTCAGTGCAGTTCGTTGATCACAAATTCTTTGTTTTTCTTTTTCATGGTGGTTATTTATTTTTCCTTTGATGTTAAGAGACAGCTTTGCAGAATACAGAAATCTGAGTTAGCTTTTATTATTTTAGGGCTCGAAAAGCTTCACTCCCAGTTTTTCTGGCCTTTAAGCTTATGTTGAAAAACCTGCTATTTTTCTGATCAGTTTGTACTTATAGTGATTCAGTGCTTCTCTCCAATAGCTTTTATTATTCATCTCAAAACTGTCAGTTTTTCCATAAAGTACTTGGAGAGATGGATTATACTAATTTCTTGTGCAATGAACATTTTTAGCCTAACAAAGTGTAACAGAATTCTCTCACAATAAATTCAGCAAAGCCAGACATCACTGTTTTAGTTTTCTTTAAACATACCTGTATACTGTTTTGCCTATATAGCATTCATTTTTGCTGTCACACAGTAAGCCATGAATAAAGAGTTAACTGGTACATGAATGAGATGATAAAGGCATTATATATTTGGGGATATTTTAGACATCTAAATTCCCATAATGACTTTTACATTAAAATGCAAGTAATAAGATGAAATAGTGATGCAGAAAAGCAGAACAGGAAAAATGCATAGCATGGTAATCAATAAGTGCACTTCAGGATTCCAAGGCAGTACTGCCCCTTTATAAGACAATTTTACAGAGCTTTTCAAACTTCAAAGTAATCTTACCTTGTTAACCATCTATTGCGCTCCCCGGTATTTATCCATCTGTTGTAAGACTGATGCCCACACAAAAACCATCTTGTAAATATATACACCCATTTAACTTGCATTTACCTCAAACTGGAGTCTTTTCATGTACAAATGAACTCTAAAGGTTTGTGTGACAGCTGTACAATGAGATATTTATGAACCATAAAAATATGATTTATGAATACATTCATGAACAAGTCAAATGTGAAATGGTTATTGCTAACTAAAAGAAGCCAGTAATTAAAGACTGTATACAATAATTTATATTATACAACATCCTGGGGGAGACAAAACTGTGGAGATAGTAAACAAGCCAGTGTTTCCATGAATGTGGAGAAAGAAGGGAAATATTGAATAGATAGAGAATGGGTAATTTTCCAGATTTAAACTGTTCGCTTAGACGTTAATTCTGTACTTACGATATTGTGCTTCTGCCAGACTCTATTAAATTTGTGGCACAAAAATGCAGCTTAATGTGTACAAACTGTAAAAATACATTACTTACAAAACAGTATAGGACAGAATTAAGAATATGAATAATTAAACTGACAATATCACAAGTGTACTTAAAATCCTCACTGAACAGGGAGGAGAATATATGCTAGTCTAACTATGTAAATGAGTGAAATATGTCAAAGTAAAGGCAGAAGAAATTGTACATAAAAACTGCTACCTACTTGATTATTGTTTTATGGGAATACATAAAAATTCTTAAACTGTTATATAAGTATATAGAAATTAAATAAGTAAGGTGACAGCAGAGGATATGAACTAGTTTAATCTCTTTTTTAGTGGATGATTACATACAAGCACAAGAATAGGACTAAAATGGACCATGGGGTAATGGAGTATGTTTACAGAAAGCAGCATGAACTTCCCTATGAGGATGGAATGCAATCATATCCATGGTCTTGCAACTACATATACTTCCTTCCCCTCTCAGAAGAGCTGGCATATAAGCCATAAAATCTAGTAGTAATCACCATTCCTAGTACACAGATAATGCTTGTAATATCATTCTTCAACAGAAGAAAACTACATCTCTTTGGAGAATTAACTTACTCCGGTATAAAAAAACTACAAAAAAGAGCCTCAAGCATCTTGCAGGGTTAGAGGACAATCTTGAGCTCTAAATACACACACACACACACACACACACACACACACACACACATGAGCTTCAGATGGCCAAAGAGGCAACAGTTTAAGGGACAAAGGAAGATAGGGAGGAGTATAATTCAAAATATAAAATAACAAAATGAATTCATACTACTGCATAGAAATATTCAAATAGGTAAATAAATGCAACAGAGAAGATAAATTTTCCCTGTATATTTTCCAAGTGATTTATGCACATATTTCTCTCTAAAGGGATTATTACTTTTCACAAGTAAATAGATTATAACTTTTCACAAGTAAAGTGCTAGTTGTACTTAGAGAATTATTTTTTAAAAGTATATGGTGGAAGTGGGGTAGATATTAAATTTATAATGGAGAAAACCTAAAGCACTACCTTGACCAGATGACTAAGATAAGTCAAAATGTGGTACATCTGGTGGCTGGTGGGGATCCCTCAGTATGAGGATGAAAGTAACTCCTGTGCTGTTCCGTGCAGAGCACCAGGAAGAACATCAGAAAAATCTCAATACAAAAATATCAACTGAACATGAAAGCATCCACTGCATCTCAGTCTATCTAGTGCAGAGACACAACAAAAGTATAAAAGCTTACAGGGAAAAGAGAAGCCCAAAGAAACATGAAACTAAAATTAATGTGATATCCTGGATGAATTCCTGCAATAAAAAAAAAAAGAAAAGACAAAGCTCACCTAAATAAAATCAGAAACTTCACTGATAGTACAATCTTAAAATTAATTCACCACTCCAAATAGATAAAACAATAATTAATTTATTAATTTCTTAATTAGAGAGGTATGCAAAATTTATAGAAAATATCCAAATAAATTTAATCTTTTCTGTAATTGTACAATTTCTAAAACAATCATTTCCTTAATACAAAAGCACATATTATCTTTCTAGGAAATTATTTGAAACATTTTATTATGATTGATAAAATTTTTCTTGTTATTTATATTTGTATATATTTTTCAGAGGACCTAGGTAAAAGAATTTAACAAAGAATCAAATAAAATTTTATAATATCTAGAATGTAAAATCCTAGCTGTCGTTATGCACAAATATTCTGATTGATCAAATGTAACGTAAACTTTTAGAATAACTGATCAAAATTAAGAATATAATTGTGAATTTAAGAAAACCGAATTCACAAAAATAATTGATCTATCAACAAAATGAAAAGACTACTTACAGAATTGGTAAAATATGTACAAGTCATATATCAGATAAGGCGTTAATGTATGGAATAAATACAAAGAACTAAAACTCAACAACAGCAATAATAAAGAAAATTAGATACCTTCAGTTTTACAATTATGAGCAAAGGATTTAAAGAGATATTTTTCAAAAAATAATGTACATACAAATGTTCATAATCACATAAAAAATGCCCTGCATCATTAATCATTAAGGAATTTAAATTAAAACCTTAGTTACATACTAATTAATACTCATTTTAATGGATATTAAGAAGAGAGAGAGGAAGTTAGTTGAGGAGAAAGAGTAATTATTGAATTTTTTGTTGTCTCTTGGTAGAATTATAAAATGATGCTTCTGCTGTAAGAAACTATGTGAAATTCCCTAAATGAATACTGAACTACTACGTTATCCAATATTTCTTCTTCAGGATATACATGAAAAGAATTAAAACCAGAATTTTGAAGAGGTGTTTGTAAACTCATATTTATAGCAGTATCATTTATAGTAGACAAAAAAATAGAAGCAATGCACATGTTGATCAGTGGATGTATGGAAGAACAAACTATGATACTATATATGCGTATGATGGAATATTTTCAGCCTTGAACAAGAACATTCTGACACAATGATACACAATAAATGAAACTTTACGATGCCGTGTCAAATGGAAAAAGCAATTTAAGAGAAAAGTACTTAATGAGTTTATTCATATGAGGTACTAGAATATGACAGAAATGAAAAGGGGAGTTTTCAAGAATTAGGGGAAACAGTGATGAGGAGGAATTGTTTAATGGGTGTAGACTTTTTGAAGTGAAAAGAGTTTCGGATACTGAATATACAACAATGTGCATGTGCCTCATATTACTGAGCTGCACATTTAAAAATGATTAAAATGGTAAATTTTCTCATGGATACTTAATATAATTAGACATTTAGTTTTCTTTAAAAAAAATTGGCTTGAAAGTCAAATAAAATTAATTATATACTCTCCTATATCAACAAAAGTTCATAAAATCATAAATAAAAGCATTATTGATTGCATAAAATCATAAATAAAAGCACTACTGATATACAATTCCAAGGAAATTAGTACTGCATAATACAACATAATGCATAAAATTTCTGGTCAAACTATTGATATACATTAAAGAACATTTAAATATATAGAACTGTGCATTCACTGCAGAAAGATCTCACAAATCTTATTTTCTATGAAAATGTAAATTCCAAACACTACATACTCCAATATACTTTATCTAGAGTTAATATCCAAGTACACAGGCGGAGCAGGTTATGTTTTAAAGCTACTTTTCAGAAGCAATGACAAATGCACAATTCCAAATCATCTCTGAGTTAGAGAGTAGGAACATAGGCAACTGGAAGAGAGTATAATTATATAGAATATAAATAACCAGTTTTAAAAATGACTAATGAATTAATGAATTCTATATATTTTAAAGAGAAGAATTATTTTTAAATGAAAAAAGGGAATCTGAACAAATTCACCAAAAACATATGATTTGGTCGCAACCACATTTTAACTTTTTGTTTTTAAGAAGCATTGGATTTGGAATTTTAAATAGTTTGCTTCCCAGTACAAATCCTGTATTTAAGATTCCTTTGGAAGAAAAGCTAATAGGTGGATAAACAAACTGATGCTCAGAAGACAAAGGAAAAAAAAGGCCAAAATATCTCCCTTAAACTTCTCTTTGAATGTAATATTATGTGTTTAAATGTATTTAATGCAAGTTTACTTTAATTTTTCATTTATCAACATTTCCCTAAGTGAAATCTTCCTATGTGAAGGCCTGATTCAGCCGACTTTATTAGCAGCTAATTAAATATCATCTTTCTTGGTACATGATCAAGCAGGAATTAATGTAACAATTTTCACATCCACTACACAAGTTGTATTCTTGATTTTTTGTGTTCTTATTACACTGAATATGATGATTTTGTGTAGATTTGGTGTTGAGGTTAATACTTTAAAATAATGTCATAGGATACAGAAAGTCTGCCTTAAAACATAAACATGATACATTAAAATAGCCTGATCAAATCATTTTTAAATAGGCATTTGAGTGTATAAAAAGGCAGTTAAGCTAAATAACAAATTTATTCGACATTAATGAATATTTGATTGGCTTTCAGAGATAATTGCCCTCTATCAGGGTCATAGCATTAACATGAAGATTAGTCATTATCTTCTCAGTGAGAATTGGAAAGAAATTCCTATTAAAGTTTTTAAATGAGCTTTTTTATGAAATAACTTTGCATACTGTTGACATTGTATACTGATTAGAAAATGCCTTCAGATTTTCTATGTATGTGGAGCAGAGTCACATTTCTGTGGGTATAACACATCACTTCAAATACATAAGGATAATACCTTTTTACATGTTTACTCCTGTGATATATTAATATAAAAATTATAAAACAAAAAGTGAAATAAGGTGATTGTTTTTAGAATTTCCATTATGAGTTATCACTTATTCCTATTTAACAGTTCATAATTTTTGTTGGTGTCATCAAGCAATAAAATATTTTTGCAAAATAATTTAAGACTGAGCTAAGTCATACATTTTAAAAGACTTTTTCTGTTCTTAACAATTATGTAGAAAATATAACTGAGTAGGTAGAGATGATCATAAAAATTTACATATTGCATTTCAATCTGATCTAGGATTATAGAAACTACGTGAGACCTTGCTGTCAACATTAAAAGTATTATCCTAACGTTCCATGTCAAATTCCAGCAGACAATTTCCAGCTGAGGCACAGGAAACATGTATACTGCCTGCATTTTACAGAAATATAATAGCAGAAAACTTTCAGAAAAACCATGGTGTCAGTATAAAATTAAGGCATTTCAGCCGGGCATGGTGGCGCACGCCTTTAATCCCAGCACTCGGGAGGCTGAGGTAGGTGGAGCGTTGTGAGTTCGAGGCCCGCTTGGGCTACAACGCGAGCGCAAGGCTGGCCTGAGCTACATAGTGCGACCCTGCCTCAAGAAACTAGTGCCGGGAGTTTGGCTCAGTGCCTTAAGCGCCTGCCCTGGCAGCCGTGAGGCTGTGAGTTCGATCCCCGGTGCCGAAAAAAAAAAAAAAAATTAAGGCATTTCCACCTGAAATACATCAATGTCGTATCAGTTGCAAAAAGAGAAAAGTCTCAAATATCGACTTGCAGAGTTTGTAGTTGAAGGTAGTTTACAAATTATTACAGCACATATACAAGGTAACATTCTTCCATTTAGATTAAAAACCATGTTCTGAAGAAACAAAAGTTAAAACTACCAAAGTAATGTCAGACACCGAAAGTCGTACTCAATAACATCAATTGCATGAGTTCGCATCATAATTGCCGTAATACATTTTACTGTTTTGTCACTGTAGGGAAATAGAAGTTAGGCACAGAACAATGATACTATTTTCTTTACTTAAATGAGTATTCATAAATCCCCTACATATTATATGGCATTTCTTAAACATTATTTACCTTTTCTGACATAGCTTAAATAACCTCATTTCTGTTCTCCCAGGCATCGTGTGATTTAATGGGTTCTAGTCCCACTTGCTGATCCGTCTGCAGCCTAAGAAAGCATTATTCAGTGCTACTTCTCAGACTTGAACTGTTCTCAAAGGGCCATGTGCCAAAGGCTTGGCGCTCATTCCATGGTGCCGTTGGGGATGGCGGGACCTTGAAGTCTTAGTGCCCAACTGGACGAGGTTAAGACATTAAGCCTCTGCCCTTGGAGCGGAAATTGGGACTCCCTGCCTTCCCTCTTTCTATTTGCACCCCAGCTGCCTTGAGGTACACAGTGTCCTCTGTCACATGTCCTGCCATTATGTACTACCTTTCCACAGCCCAAAAAGCAAGGCTTCCAACTAACCATGGACTGAAACCATCAGCCAAAAAAAAACCTTTTGTCATTCGAAGTTCATTGTCTCTGGTATCTCAGATATGTGGCCCCAGAGCTAGAAAACTAACAGAATCACATGAGTTCTTGTGTCATAGTTCCCGGTGTATAATAGCACTAACAGCTCAATGTGTGCCAGAATTGAAGGAATCAAACGATTTTCAAACAGAGAGATTTAGGTCACAGAGTTTTATTGGCAGTATTTTTTCTTTCATAACGATTTGTAAAATTACTGCGTGATAATCATTGATACTTACATTTTGCTAAAGTAAAACAATAAATATACATGCCGCTCCCCTACCTCACATGGTGAATAGTCAAGGGTGACATGTGCATCTCAATCTGCTCTGTTTCCTAGAGGCTAAATGAACCTGATTATGTTGTACATGAACACTGGATAACTAGGCGATAGTACCATGTTAATAGCAGTCTATTATTACTCCCTTAAATAACAGAACTTAAAATTTTTAAGTATCTTTAGTAAAGACATAAAACTTAAAAAAATGGTTAGAAAGACAAAACATGTGTTCTCCAAATCTAGAATATTTGCACTGAAGCAATATTGTTTTCAACATATTAACAAGCAAAAAGGGAGCAGATTCATGTATGAGGGAAGACAATACATAAAACCATTACAAATAAGCAGATGGCAAAGCCTAAGACAGTTCAGCGAATCTTAGAGAAAGATATCTAGGATCAAATGCAGACCAATCAGTTATTATCTGGTCACCACAAAAATTAAATTTTTACTATGCAATTTATTGTACAAGGAATTATTGAGACTAAGAGAAGACATTATCAATTGTTGTGTTTGTAAATCTTCTACAAACTAGAGCAAACTCAATCCATTACCTAAGTCACTTCTAATTTATAAACACACACACACACACACACACACACACACATCTTCACCCCAATTCAGAATCCTTTCAAGTGTGATAAAATAGTTTTGTTTAGTATTTATATTTTTCTTTTTGCATTAGTTGATTTTATTAAGATTTATATCAATCATTAGAATTAAATAGATTTTGAGACATAATCAGAGCAATCAACTAAAGGTCAGAAATAAAATTCTACAGTTTTATTCATTTTTAAAATAGTATCATAATCAAGATACAAACATTTTCCTCCCCTGATTTATAGTTTACCACTTCCTTTACCCCAAGCTTAATGAAAAGATTTTTATTTATGTGGAACTATTTGCATTTCAGTAAATGTTATATAATTATACACTTGTTTGTGTAAAAAGAATATTTCACTCAGCATAATGATTTTGAAATTCATCTATATCATTTCATGTATTGACAATTAATTCTTTTCTATTGTTAAGTAGATTTATATTGCATGGTTATGCAACTTTGTTTTTCTTTCAGCTATGATTGAATATTTGATTTTTTCCTCTTTTTCCTATTTTTGTCTTTTTCTCTGAAAATAAATCTGTATAAATATTTGCATTCAAATATTTGTTTTGATATATATTTCAGTTTATCTTGTAGTAGATTGCTGGATTATGTTTTAGTGCTATGTGTAATTTTACAAGAAAGTAGCAAATAGCATTCTCACCAACAGTATAGTTGGTCCATATTAACTCTAGCAAAGATTTTGTCTGTTACTTTTTTACTCTCTCTCTCTTTCTCTATATTCTATTATATAAGCCACTAAAATACATGCACAGGGTTTTGAAAACAATTATTATTTTAATTGTATATGTTTATGGTGTACAATGCAATAATTCAAAACAGTACACAATGTGGACTGATAAAATTTGGGTAGCTAACATTTAAAAATTAACAAAATGTAGCTTTTGGTATTCCTGTGAGGAATACTACATTTAAGCATTTTGTTGTTGTTATTATGGTGGTGGTGGTGGTGATGGTGATACTAGGTATAACTCTGCAAATACACTATCACTGAACTAAACTAGTAGTCACACTAAGCTGTCCAGACTGACCTGGAAATTAGGATTTTCTGTCCTCAGCTTAGTGTGTAGCCAGAATTACAAGTCTGTACTCATGTGCTTAGCCAGTGTGAGGCAATTTTTATGTGTTACTGGCTATCCATATAGTATATGATTTTATGAAACGTTAGCTTAAGGATTAGAACCTTTTAATTGGATCATTTATGTTATTGTGAATCAATGCTCGCTCAAGAGGTTTTATGTATTCTAACTATAGATGTCTTGTCAACCTATGTAATTCAAATATCTATTAAGATGGCCTTTATATTTTGTCAGGCTTGCTGGCATACTCCTGTAATACCAGCACTTGGGAAACAGAAGCAGGAAGATCAATAGAGGGAGACTCCCTGTCAAAGTTGATTTTTTCTTTTTCTTTTAATGACTTCAAGTTTTCACAACCTTCTCATGAAAACTAACCATGGTTCCACTAGAAAGAATTTAATCTGTTCCAAGGGTGATGTTTACAGTGACTTCCCATGAGTTCCATCTCCTAGAAGCTCCATCGCATCTTACTATACCACAAGGGGAACCAGGCTTTCAATGTATGACCCATTAAGGGACAAACACACTTTATTGTAGCAAAGGGGAAGAAAAATGATCTTTGGTGTCATAATGATTAAACATTTTAGATATCCACATTTTATCTACCCCTATAATAGTAGTTCAATATTATTTTTAGTACATATGTACAGTACTGATTTTACACTAGGTAAAACTAGTACTAGGAACTGTGCCCTGTACTGTTCCACAGAAGTTTCTAATCTTCTGGTTTTTTTCATTTTTTTTTTTTTTTTTTTTTTTTTTTTTTTTTTTGGTATCGGGGATCGAACTTATGACTTCACACTTGCCAGGCAGATGCTTGTGCCACTGAACTACATCCCCACCTCCTAATCTTCTTTTATTGAATGAGTCTATCCAGGAAGAACAATGCTAGAATTGCCCCTAGTTTCTTTATTTGAGGTTTTTTTTTTTTTGTACCAGGGATAGAACTCACAACCTCACACTGCCAGACAGGTGCTTAGGCTATTTGAGATTTCTTGAGTGTATTCAACTGGACAGATTCAAGAGCTCAAGAACGCCTGTTGATAATATCAGCTCAGATCCCAGTGCCCATATCAGCCATAAAATGGTCTCATTGATGGCAGATCACGTCTTCTGACGGCAGTCACTAACTTGATGAGAATATTGGAGACTGAGTGACAAGAAAGGCTCCTATACTAATTCTGACATAGACTCATTTTAAACAGATGGAGAGTCAGCATTCTAGGGTATCTTAAATCCAACCTCTGTTTTTGATCTTGAGTCTGTGTAGACTCATGTGCCATCTCTCTCACCAATCGTCTACCAATCAAGAGCACTGAATGTGGTGAAGATACAGAATGGAGAGTAGAGAGACAGCAAACGTATTTCCTACTTATTGTCTGCTGCCTACATTTAGGATATAACTCTAATTCCACTACAGCTTCACTACAACTCAGATTGTCATCTGTGCCACTACGTATTTCTTACAAAGATTTCTAAAACTGGGGAACACTAATGGGTCTTTCTAAGTAATGAAATCCTTTGATTCCAAATGTTGTGAAAATGTCATGCTCTCAAATGTTCTAAATCAAAGTTGGATGAGGTGTTGACTTTCTTACAATAATTTAAATAAAATTTTTTTCTTTGTGCAGCTATTTTTTCTTCCCAGTTGATTGAGCGATGTAGAAGACAAGGTTCGCTTCAACACTGAAAGAATGTGTATTTTATAAACAGTTTCTGCCAAAAAAATCTCAAAAAGACACTGTTGGGAAATGTGTTGTTTTACATTTACACTGCAGTATTTTGAGTGGCAAATTATCACGACAGGAAAATGAATTATAGTTCACATTCTCTGCATATCCAAGGGAAGGTCCACATTTATGATCAACAGTGATGTATTGTAATGATCCTGAGAGTTACTAAGAGTCTTCACTTATGAGCTCCACAATGGGTAATGCAACCTCTTGAATAACGATATAACTAGCACTATAAGGAATGTAGAAATAAGACAGAAGAAAAAGAAGATATATTGTTTCAATAGAACAGAAAAATCGCTACCGGTAACACTGGTGGTACTTCTTACGTACGGTGATAGATACAAAGTTAGTGGTGAGCAACATATTTGACAGTACAGAATACAAAGAGGTGATTCCTGGAACTTCACTTAAGAGGGATGGCATTTGAGCTCTGTGTAAAAGTTCACTTGCGCTAGTTGTAAAATAAATGCTAATGTGCCTGTCCTTTATTGACTTTTTTTCTAAAAAACATTGCAATTAATAAAACATTGCAACTCCCATGGGATTCATAGCATATTTTGAAAATGTTTTTGTGAATATGCACTCCTGTTATGGTTAAAATCTGAAATGTCTTCTAAAATTCTCATGTGTTCAGAGGTGATTGAATCATGGCAGTGCTATCGTCATCATTGGATTAGTCTATTCATGAGCTTACAGCTGAATCTGTGCTAGGAGGTGGAGCCCCATCATGAGAAGCTTGTGTAGTTTGGGCAGCTTCTCTCTGCCCTGCTCTTTCACCATGCCATTTCTGCCATAGAAACAAAAGACCATGGACTAAATCTTCTGGAAATCATGAGCCAAAATAAACATCTCCTTTAAATTGTGAGGGTCAGATGTTTTGTCACAGTGATGGGAAACCTGAATAACACAACTCCCTTCTATGTATTTATGTATAGGGCCATGTTTGTCTTATATTTTATAGTAGTATAGGGACAGACCAACATATGCAAATTGTATTGTTTTCTATTTCAATCTGTTTTCCTACAATTAAAAATAAAATTTTTCTTCAACATCAAAGTAGTAAAAACGTATTTCTTTTACACATCTTTTTAAAGCCATGCTTCAATTATAATAGAAATTACTATCAAGTATATATTTTTGTTTTCTTTTAGTTAAGTAAAGTAGTAAGGCTAATTATTTGGTATATACTTGTATCTATAATATATGGATTTCTCTACTTTCAAAATCTTGAGATGTTTACTTTGAGAAGATCAGGAAAATGTTTAAAAATACTTAATAAAGAAAATCTAATTATAAGTATTGCTGGTTAGATAAATAAGAAGAAAATAATATAATTATATAAATTGTTATCAATTTGTGTGATATCCTTAGAGGCAGCATTTTTATTGGATTTTTTACTACTCTCTGACTACTGGTAGAGACTTCAAAATGATATTGGTCAAAATTGTCAAAATATGCAGAAGCACAGCCAGGAAAATTGGTCTGGACCATATACCCAGGAAATCAGAAATGGGGTGCTTCTTTTAGGTTGCAAATTGAAACTGAGACTGAATGCAAATTACTATCATTTTTCCATTGGTCCCACAATTACAAAAATCCAGATAGAGTATTTTTCTTCCAGAAATTCATCTCTTCAATAGAAAAATATAGAAATCAATTTTTAGACAGCACAAGAGTGTAAATTTACCTAAAAATATTTCAATATTTTGCAAAAACATTAGTTTCTAAACCTGCATAATTGATAATATATCAATATTGTTTTTGTCTATTTTGTTGTCAAGTACATACAATTTCAGTCAATCAAACTTTTATCATTTTGTGGTCTTTGTGCATGATATGGAGTAATGTTTTAATCTTACACACCTACTAAGGCAACTCAGCATAGGGAAGTGAAAAGTGAAGTAAGTTTTCATATTTGCTAAGTGTTTCACATCTAAGAAAAAAAACGCCTTATTTGAATCTACAGAGACGGGTCTCAGTGATGTCACTGATAATTAATCCTTTAAACAAATAAAGTAATTGGGCTGACCACTGTATTATTTATTGAGCATGAAACTATGCAGCAGAATAACGAATTATAATAACTTTTACTTAACAAATTGGCGATGTAATTCAGAAACTAATTAGGACCTTTTATTTTGAAGAAATAATTCAATTTTATTGCCTATACAAACACCATTATTCTGTCATTGGTCATTTGCTTTAATTCTACCCATCAAATGCAAAACCAAGTTTGTTAAATATTGTTATAGCCTAATATATTTGGGCTTACCCTTAATAGCTTTAACATTAAAATGCAGTGTTTATGTTTTGACATTACAGAATCCAGATATTAATTGCAGTACACTATATTTTACAGAAATTAGTTCTTTTCTTCTTTTTTTTGGCACACAGATTATTTTTTAAACATTTGTTGTAGCTATGTCAGTTTGTATAGCTGTGGTGGCTAATAAATTGTAGGAGAAAGTAATGCATAATATTTCGTTACTGACCATACAAATCTCCCAAAAATGACTTTTTGCCCCCAGCACTATGAAATGGAGGCAGCTACTGCCGTTAACTGAGTAACCATGAGTGCAAAATGGAGAACTGCATCATGCACTGAGCCAAATCCTTGCATGACAGCTCGAAGGAATGTCCAATTCACAACTCACTGGATTACTAGGTAAGGAAGAAATAAGGTGTAAGCACTTAAAACTTGGTGATTATTTTCAATAGTTAACTTTATCTTTAACTACCCTTTAATGACTACAAGAAAAGTATTAAGAATGAAGCAGGAGACCTAATTACTACTAATAGCTCTGTTCTTTAACCAATGAGACAGTATTTGAAAGTTCTAGATCCCACATTCCTCTGTATAGTATTGAGGGATATAAATACATATATAATATATTACATTTATTATATATTTATAGATTTTATTATGTAAACATGCATTTATAATATAAATATATTTATATTATGATACATAATATGTAATATATTAATATATTATGCAATATTATTATAATGTATAATAATATATTTATATTATGTAATTATATTTGTATTTATTATATATCATATTCACAATTATATATGAATATGCAAGTGTAAAATTAAATATTATTAACATTATATACATGTATGTGTGTGTGTGTGTGTGTGTGTGTGTGAGGGGGCCCATGCATGTGCTTGTTGAATGTTGCTTACATGCCCTTGTTTTCCAGGAGGATGAAGCAGACACATCGTTTATTCTCATGGTCCTAAGTCATTATGCCACTGCCTACAAGAGTCTTATTATCTGTACCCAGCACCACAAAAAAAACAAAATAAATAACAACCAAGTTATAAATTATCAAGTTACTTACAGTAAAATAAAAAAGGAAGATCAGGGTGTTGCTGTTATGCAGCTTAAAATGCATGACAGTACCTTTCATGAAACATTACATACATGCTCATATTGTCCCTGACACACTGGGAAAAAACTATGTAAAAACATTGCTATCAGAAGCAATGAAACTATGACTGAAAGAAAATTTGTAAAACGTTTTCATTTTCTAAAAGAAACACTGTATGCTGTAGATTAAGGCTGTAAGAACATCTATGGAAATTATCAGAAGGAAGAAATTTAACAAATAAAAACAATAATATCAAGGCAATATTGTATACTGGAGAGCTCAAGAGAGACGGGAAAGCAATCATATCACTCTTTCAGTTCTGTAACTGACTAAAATGCAGTGGCAATGAACCATAGAAAACAAAACAAAAGTGTTAGAGTTTGAATGTAAGTTTAGAAATTAAAAATTAGACATTACTGCAAGATACACCTATGTTAATGTTACAATGCTAAAGCATATTTCTTGATCTATTTAAGAACTTCAGTATTAGAAAATACATTATATATACATATATATATATGTTCATATATACATGGGTATGTAGATTGCTGGTTAATTATATTTTGGTATATATCGAAATAGGGCAAATCTAAAACATGAATAATGTTGGTTTTACCCATTTAAATGTATTATTATCATGTTGCTTGATTTTCTATTGTTTAATTGATATATAATAAACAATATTTGTAGAATGTAAAATTTAATGAAATTTACTATATGTTTGTGATTTTGCTATACTCCAACACTACAGTAAATATGACGAAAATATCTGATACATGAAAGGATTCCTGAAGTTCTCTAATTCTACACTTTTTCACTATATGAACACAAAGACAAACTTTTATCATTATAGAATAATTTTTATCTTCTAGAATATAAAGAGAGTCATATTGACTTCCCTGTAGTTCTGCATTCTAGCATGCAATATTCTTTTTTTTTTTTTTTTTTTTTTTTTTTTTTTGCGGCACTGGAGATTGAACTCACAACCTTGCGCTTGCCAGGGCAGACGCTTAAGCCGCTGAGCCAAACTCCCCAGCCCTGGTTTTTGGAGGCAGGGTCGCACTATGTAGCTCAGGCCGGCCTTGCGCTCGCGTTGTAGCCCAAGCCGGTCTCGAACTCACAACGCTCCACCTACTTCAGCCTCCCGAGTGCTGGGATTAAAGGTGTGCGCCACCACGCCCGGCTTAGCATGCAATATTCTTATTTTCAGATTTATCCCATCAATTGTAACAGAAATCTGTTCCTTGCGTGTTGAATTCCTCTGAATGGGTATTTGTTCATCTACAGTGATGCCACAATTTGCAAACATACTTCATTCAACCATTATGGCAAAGAACGACACAGTTGGTTTTCACTTGATGTGATATTCATGGACAGAAGCAAAATTTTTCCGAATGCTTTCTGTTTGCAAATCAAATTGTTCACAAATGGAATCATTCATGAACCTAGTTATTACTGTTATAGATATTACTGATACAGATAGTTATTACTTTATAGATATTTGCATTGTGTCTAATCTGGGGCCAATAGAAATAAAGACTCTATGGGCTTCATGTGAAACTTTTTGTGGGGATATATACATTAATTTCCTGTGTTAAATAGGCTGAATGAGTTGAACGTTTAGAAGAAAGTTTAACTTTTTAAAGAACTGCCTAATCATCTTATGTTACCATTGACTATATAATTGCAATCGCTCCACTTTGCCAGTATTTGATAAGACCACTTATTTTATTTCTTAGTCATTCTTCAGGTTATAAGATAGTCTCATTATAATATTGATTTCTTTTGCCTTAACAAGCTAATGATGTTAAAGACCTTTTTATGTGCTACTTATCATTCATATATCATCTTTGATAAAGTATCTGTTCAAAATTTTGTTATTTAGCATTTAGATATCTTCTTTGCTATCTTTAAGCATTTTGTGTGTTCTAAATTGACATTAGCAAATATATGAATTTTATTTGATAGTCTTTTAATTTTATAACTGTATTTTGAAGACCAACTAAATTTGAAGTCATGTTTTTGATGCTGTAATTACTTTATACTCTGTGCTTTTTCATTCATTTAATAAAATTTTGCTATTCCTGGTGTTGATGAATTTGGGCTGGCAGTACTTCTTTAAATTTTATCTTGTCGTATCCCACCATGAGCTCAATTTCAATTTAGCTTTTGTGTATGCTGAAATGTTAGAATGATATAATTTCATTTTTCCCTACACATGGCCATCTGGTTGTAATAGAATTTTTCATTGAAAGGATTATGTTTTGTCACTGAGTTACACTGGCAAATTTTTAACATCAAATTGTCTCTGAAAGCAACTATTTCTGTATTCTATTCTGTCCAGTTGACTCAATTTTATCTTTACATCAAAAATATATTTTTTGTTAACTTTATTTATGCCATCTTGAAAATAGGCAAATTTCATTTCTGTTCTTAAGAAATGTTTACTACTTTGTTTTCATTGCTGATACAGGATTTTTGTATTTTTTCATATTCTTTTTCCTGATAAGTTTTGCAAGAACTTTATCTCTATTATTTATCAAATAAATAAACAAGCATTTGGTATCATAATTTTCCATATTTTGAATCTCATTTGTCTCTAAACGTTTTTATTTTTATTTAATTCATATTTTATTAACATGCATTAATTGTACACCTTACTTATGATTGACATATTTCCTTACATGAATACAAGATACATTAATCAAATCCAACTGGTGTTTTTCACCCTACTCCCATATCTACACTCTTCCCAATTCCTAGTAATCACTAATCTACTCTTAGACTATCACATTTTGATCTCTACACATGAGACAGAAGATGCCTGAAATTATATTGGAAAATGAATATTTGTGGTTGAATCCAGTAATGAGGATAATGCCCTTATCCAACCTCTATCTAAAGGTATTCTAATGTAGCCAATTTCATAAATAAACTAAACATTCCATAACTTCTCAGTATGACATGCAAGCACAATGCCTAGCACCTTACTTTATTTTCAAATACAGAAATTAACAAGGTTATAATTCTGCCTAACATTACACACTCATCCTGCTTTATTTCCTTACACAGTCTTCCAACATTGCTCAAAAATTCAAGTCTAAGTCTCCTTCAAGATTTAAAGCAAACTCTTATCTGTGTTCACTCGTGAAATTCAAAATCAAGTTATTTGACCCCAAGACAAAATGACATAGAATAAAAACTTTCATTCCATAT
>RJWM01023124.1:0-32656 GCA_004363535.1 Dasyprocta punctata | reverse complement strand
TACCTTCCTTCCTCGGTTCCCCTTGTAATACCTCTTATTGTCTTCAAACTAAATGCCCTTACCAATTGGCCAAGTATAGTCGAACGAAATAGTATTGAATAAAACCAATAACAAATAAGGTAATGGAGGCAATACATAGTAATGCAATGTTGATTTCTATAATGCCTCATATTAGCTTCAAGGCAGTTGCCTATATCATCTGTTGTAACACAAACACACTAAGATAGGTTAAAATCCCTCAGAACAGAGCAGCAAAAGTAATACCTGGTTTTGAAGCAAGGTGATCATATATCATTGATACTATGGGTAGCTATTTCAATGATAACAAAAGATACTCTAAGAGGAAAGGAAGAAAGGAAGGGAAAAGGAAAAAGACATAAATCTATAAATATGCATAAATAAGACAGTTTAAAAAACTGTATTACTAAGTACATTAGCTATTGAAAAAGAAAAGTTAGTATTCCTGAATTGATAAATCTTGCATGTCTATGTCTGTCAATATAATCAACCCCTATGAAGGTAACGATATGCAATATTGTAACTGCTATCAAACTTCAACCACCTCAGTGTGTAAACCTACAGTGTAATCGTATCAGATCTGTCGTTGCTGTTGTTTGTCTTTTCTGCTTTTTGTTTCTATCTTCTGTATCTATTTTCTTTTAAATAAAAAAATAAAGTTACACTTTTAAGCTTAAAAAAAAGAAAACACTATGTTTAACAAACATAATAAAAACTCATCTACCATATCAACAACCATCATTAACATGCCTAAGTAAATTTTAGTGGTGAAAATCATTATTACTGGGTTGTCAATATAAAGGCCATTATGAAAGTTGGTGTTGGCAGTTTGCAAATGTATCCGATGATGTGAGGGTCATTGTTGGTAGGTGTAGTGAGTTCTTTAATGTAAACATGTCTACAATAAAGGGCTCATATACTTGATAGCAAACTGGTTGAGAAAACAATCATTAAGATATTTTGGGGGATAAGTAATGCTTTTGCTATGCTACCTATTGCAAGTTCAGTTACTATTATCTTTAGAATGGATAAGTGTTAAGCCCTTACTGGTCACTCAGACTTTGCAAATACTTTCAAATCATAAGCAGTTACCATATATTGATCATGCACCCAACTTTTTGCCAAGCAATATGGGTTTGTTCAGAATTGGGTGCCTGTGACTTTTGAATTTGCTGATGTGTGTGTGTGTATGTGTTCTCATTTAGTCTATGACGTTATTTCATTTTATGGAGAAAAACATTAAGGTTTGAAGATTTCAAGCAATCTTCGAAAAGTAATTTGTCTAGTTGGGTCAAGGTAGAAATAAAATGTAATTTGGGTTGAGGTGTATCTAAATTTGAATAATTCTCTGCTGCCAGATGTGAACTTGTACATATAATATCATTATCTGATTTAATAAAAGTATGTAACTTAATTAACTTATACAAAATTTAGATAATCCATGTAAACCATGCAGAACATTGCTTACAGAGACTATCATTTTTTCCTGCGTTGCATTGTCTAAGTTCAACTATTCTGCTTCTAAGTGTATAAGGAAATAGGCTTAGATTTTTTTTTTTTTATATATTGATGAACTTTGTAGAGAGCTTGCAGCCAAAAAGTAGACAACAGTGTTGATAATAGATTATTTCCTCAACAGTCAGTTTAAGTGAGTGATTTCCATTGTATTCACTTATGGTACCTTTTTCCTTGTGAAGAAATATTCTATACACAACATAGCACCTGACACGCAAAGCTTCATTTTGTCAGTAGTATTTATACCTGGGACATTGCTTGGTTACTTACATTTTGCAATAGGACACAAAGACTGAAGACACCAGAGTTTGATTGTTCATGCTTCACACTCAGTATGTATTTAGAAACATTGAAGTCATCTCCTGATCTCCCTCACCAAAAAGATCAACCTCAAATAAAATGGGCTTGATAAATTCAGTGATAATTTGAAAGCTGTGTCAAAATCACATTTCACTGAAATGGAAATACTAATAAAACTGGGGATTCGGAAGGAGTCCATTATCCTCTTCACCACGTTTGCAAAAACAAAAACAAAAACAAAGACAAACACAAAAAGTTGTCTCTAATTAGTTCCCATCCCCTGGTGGCTTTAGGCTATTTTTGCAATCTGGGTTTGAACAAAGTGTCTAGGATTACCTGCCAAGGAGGAGCAGACGCTTTGTTCAGAGACTTGCTCATCACATGAGGTAATGGCACATCTGTTTGGACTGTCTGAGCTGAGATAGCAGATGCTGCTGCAAATGAGTATTTGGAGAAACAACAACAAAAATAAAGGGAAAGCAACTTTAAAACAATCCCTCTTCGGCACAGATTTACAGGCTGCTGCCAAAGACTCTGAGAGCTGTCTGCACGTCCTGAGCATGACGGGGCAGCTCTGATGCATTGCAGATCTCAAGGCCAGCTGGAAGGATTAGTAGAAAATAACTTTTTTTTTTATTGTGACCAATTCCTTGCAACATTAGAACATTCAAAGTGATATTCTTAACTGGTGTAATTTCTGGCAAATAGCAAATATCACTTTATGACTGTATTCAACAGAAAAGGATTGTGCAATCCTTACTCACGTTGAAACTTGCCAGAGATCATTCTCCTCGACTCTTCAAGGACCTCACCTTTCTAGAAAGTTCATGTATTGTATCTGAGTGAATTTTGAAGTAAAAAAACAAATCTTTTTATCTTTATTTTTTATCCTAGCAGGCTGTCCATCCATGCCTCCAGCCGTCCCTCTGTCTCTATGCATACATCTACCAAAATAGTCAGATATTAAACTGGATATCATGCCATGTTTTTACATTTCTTTGAACATTAACTTAAACTATATGTTAAAAAATTGCTTATTTTAGTATATCAATTATTTAATATGTGGATCTGGTGAGTTAGTCAAAATCGGTTTTATTGAATGGAGACTATTAAGTGTACACACGTAGAACAGTTTTTTCTCAGGTAAATACACGCTAAATGCTTTGTGTAAGGTTAATTTACAACTATACTTGTTTTGGTAATCCCTGTTTTTGCCAATTATTTTTGTATTGTGTTTAATTTATCATTTATCCCAAAATTTTCATATTTAACGAAGTATGAATGTGTACAAAGATAGTCTAGACCACTCCCACATTATGTTTTCAGCTTCTGTTGTAGGTTTAATTAGCCCTATGTGAGATACACAGTCAATAAACAGTTCTTATTTATTTATGTTTACTTATTTAGTTTTGGGGGATTTAACCCAAGAAGTGCTCAGCTGTATCCTTAGACAATTTTTTAGATTTTATTTGGAGACAGGTTCTTGTTAAGTTGTCCAGGCTGGCCCAAAAATTTTAATCATCCTGGTCCAGCTTCTAAACTATCTGGGATTACAAATGTGAATCACCACACCTGTAGTTTTGATCATTCTAACATCTAGCTATTTTAGCATGTTGTTAAATGTGTAAGTTGACTGTTCAGTAATAACAAAATAATAATCTTTCTCACCACCACCCCAGCCATTAGTGGATAGGCACAATCAACCTTCTCTCAAATGCAACAGATAATTCTTGCTGATAAAATGAAATGTTCTTGGAAATACATGCCATGGATCTAGGAACAGTTAGCTCTTCTGATCCCCACAGATGGGAGGTAATTTTTGTAAATTTAGTTTCTTGGAAGATCTGTTTTATGATGACAGTGATGATAGGAACAACTGAGGACCCTAGCCACATACCAGGCACTCCACGTTTAAAAAAAAAAAATACCCAAAAAACCCAAGAAACCAATCGGCCCTTCTCATGAGCCAGTGGCAGCCATGAAGGCCAGGAAGTGAATAAAGAAGTCAACCTGTACTTTCTGTGATCCAGCAGCAGTTGGGGGTCAGGAAGAGGACCAAGAAGTCAGCCTGACCTTCCTGTGAGCCAGTAGCAGCCATGCGGCCCAGGAAGAGAACCAAAAAATCAATCTGCTCTTCGCATGAACCAGCCAGTGCATAGGCTAGGAGATAAGAAGTGTCCCCTACCTGTCGCACCCATAGACAACTGATTGATTCAGAGGAACACAGGCTGGGATGATAGCACCTGAGCTACAAAAACAATTTAATGCTTGTATTGATTGATTGACTTGCTAGATCTAAAGCTGGTAGTCTCAGCATCTGTTTAGAGGATAACAATTTGCAATATAGCAACTATGGGGGATCTCCTGTCTTGTTTTATTGTTCTCACTATTTGTTTTGGTTTATTGTTTTGTTTTATTCCCTCCAAAAAATAAAAAATTAAAAAAGTCAGAAACCCAATTGATATATCAAAACCATTTGCAATATCTGCCATGTACATTCCATCTTCTTAGACCACAAAATAAACTTTATTTTACTGTTGCCTTTTAATACATCATCACCAAAAATCTATCATAAAATGACAGTCAGCAGAATTAACTCATAAGGAATCTTTTCATACACAGTAAAACTCTCAAGTCCTTGCAGTTGTAGGGAGCTCCCAAAATATGAAAGGAAGGGTTTGATAGAAAAAGCATTTAGAAACATCAAGGCATGTTGGAAAGAAAAAAGGAAAGTCATGAGTAAATAATGTCCTCTTCCCTTTTTGATGATTGAAACTGGAAGATTTGTCTACTGTCTACCAAATAGGTGCATCTTGTAGACTAAAGGGAGACTAAAGAGAGACACCTCATGAGTGAGTTGAAGAGAAGCAAGGTAGATTGAGATAGTTTGGACTTTTGCCATTATTATGATTAGAAACCATACTGCAAAATAAAATAAATAAAAAAAGAAACCATGCTGGAAGCCAGGTATGGTGGCACATACCTGTAATTCCAGTACTCAGGAGGCTAAGGCAGAAGCATAGATGTGAGTTCGAGGCCAGCCTGGGTTACATAATAAACCCACTCTGGGATAAGTAGCAAGAACCTGTCTCAAGCAAACAAATCAACAAACAAACAAGCAAACAAACAAATAAATAAAAAATTATACTGTAAGCTGGTCCAGCAGCCCTTTTTGTCTTGTGTTACTTAAGGTGAGAAAGAGACAACCTGGATACCACCACACCCCTCCACCCTCTGTCAGCATATCAAAAAAAAGTGAAGTGTTTGTTTCATTAAATTGTTTCATAGTCTTGAGACTGAGGATCATATGCAGGGTAGAGGTGAAGATAGGAAACAAAAACAAAGAGGTGAGCAATCGCATACAGAGGCCTACCTAGGAAGAAGCCAGCGACAGCATGGAGTCAACATAAATGATACTCATTGCCAAGATGGTTAATTTTTACTTTATCAAACAACACAGTGTGCAGGATTCCTTGAGGGTATGAGGGTGTGTCATTGCCTAAAAGAGTGGTGTACATAGGGGTTGAGCAGTTCTGCAGTGATCACAAAGAACATTTATAGTATTCTGCTCTATTATCGTTTAGTTATACATTGTATAATACACATATATACATATATAATTACTCAGTATTTTTAATGTTTATATTCTTTCAGCAAAAGATACAGAGAAAATACTCATATTTAACAAACAATTTAAGAATTCAATCTCGGTTTTCCAAAAATATCAATAATGCATCTAACTTGATGAAATATTTGTTGACATCAATGAACTGACAATTTAAGAATCAGTATATTGCTGAAGAAGCATAAGCCAGTGCTTTAAATTTGAGTAATTAGTTTTAGAAGACCATAACAGTAACTTAGCATGACCTGGTGCAGAAGGTGTATACACATAGATTTTGTCTGTATGATTTTTGTCAGGTATCAAACTATTTTTCTCATCTAACTTGCTAATCCTTTTTCCCTCCTGCAGATATACCAAAATTGATGCAATAACTGTGAATTCATTAACATAACTTGCAAATGTTTTCATATCTGCATCATCAGATGCTTACAAAAGAAAAACACCAGCTAATTACTTCCAACAACAATTAAATTTTTCCCAAAGTCAAATAATCAAATCTTGCCCTTTAGAGGCTCTTTGCACTGAAGGTAAAACCTATGACATTATTATGTATACTATTAGAAATTCAATTAAAGTTTTCACATTAGGGAAAAATGTGTGATTGCAATAATAGAGCAAATACATTTATGTGAGGGCATGGCATTGAAGTAAAAATCATGTACTTACTAAGTTGCAAATTTTGGAAATGGTTTCAGTAAACACATAATTCATAACTTTTGCCAAAAAATTTAATAATCTACAACTCAAAAAAGTTCTAGTTGTCAAAATGTATAAATATTATTCTGTAAACATTTGGACTAATTATGATTTTGGTAAACATGGTTTAAAATATGTGAGCAACGGGAACTCTCATATGTTTGTGAAATATAAAATGATCCAAGTATTTTGCAAAATTTGTTTCCAATTTCTAATAATGCTAAACAAACACCTGTCCCATGACCCAGCATTTCTACTCTAGGTATATAAGTAAGAGAAAATGAGCCAATGCAGTATGTTGCCCCTAAAACTTGGAAAATGTTTATAGCAGCTTTTTTCTTAAAAAACTGAAACTGCAAACCACCTCATGGTCCATCATTTAGAAAATGGGCAAAAAAAAAAAAAAAATGTTGGTACCTCATACAAACAGTTTCTTTTTACGGTTAAAGAAAACAGATCAATGAATATTTTAAGAACACCCTGAGGAAATGAATCACATGAATACAGACGTAAAAAAGTGATTCTATTAATAGGAAGCTCAAGAATAGAAAACACATCAATGGTGATGCATGTAAGTCAGAATAGTGACTGCCTCTGTGGAAAGATTGACTAAAAAAGAAAAAGGGATGATGGTAGGGTGTCTCAATTTGCTCAAGTTCAGAGAATGTTCATATGCTACACATAATTATACATATATATTATGTATTTCAGGATTTAACTACATATTTGTACAAAATAAGGTACAATTGGTATTTGTACCTTTTATTATATGCAAACTATTCTTTATGAATAAAGAAATATTAAGTGTGCAACAATGTCATTATATTAAAAAGGTATACATTGATATCCAGAAAAGTCAATGTTTTCCTAGGGAAAAGTAAGTATCTCAGATTACTATCAATGGTACTATTAAAGACAAAGAAGACAAACTGACTAAAAGAAAGTGTTAAAATACTTAAGAATGTTATCAGGAAGCAACAATTATGATTTTTTCAATCATCAGAAATAAAGTTTTTACAAAATCTTACTTTAATGTGCATGAATAAAAGCCATTTCTGAAAATAATTTTAAATAGAACCATTTCAACCAATACTATATTAAAATATTTTCTTCATTAAAAAGTTATTAAATTAAAGTTATTTAATTTTAATTGCCCTTAATGAGAACTCTTGTCGCAAAAGGGTTATCATATAGACAATAAATTACACAGTTACCATGTTTCTATATTTGTTTGGAATTTCCAGATTCCAGGAGGTAAATGCATTATATATGTATTGTCCTTGTGAGATGATTAAGCTCAGAGAAGATAAATGACTTGTCAAAATTGGCAAGGTATTTGGTGTAACTTGGGATGGATTGGAGGAAAGGATTTATTCTAATATCTTTCCACTAATCCATGATCACTGTTTTCTTCAAATTCAATGAATGTTAGATTGATTAACTTACCCAAGAAGGATTTATTCAGAATCTACAAGATGACACACTCTACTCTAGGTTACAGAGGCTGAAGGAGAAGAAAGTAGGAAAAGCTCACAGTCTAATGAAGGACATATAAGCATGAATTACACACAAGTTCAGTTTTATAATGAGCATAGGAACAGAAATCATAATTTCATGGAGATGAACTGGATGATATTTCCAGTAAGTGGAGTTTGGGAAAGAAATAATGAGTAAAGAATACATTTGCGATCTCCACATTGTTACTTCTTTTAATGATATGCAAAACAGGAGTTGAAGTTTGTAAGACAGACAGACACACACACACATGCACACACACAGATATCTAGTGAACTACTGCTTACAAGAAGAAATGCATTGACAGACTCTCAAAATTTCCTAGATCTCAACCTTTCTGTTTATTTTATAAAAACAATTTTATTTCTTAACTAGTTTTAGAAGCTGTGTACACATTTTAACAGTATGTTTTTTATTTTATGTGTTTGGGTACATTTCATAGATGGAATTATACAGAAATACAAAGGATTTTTTTTGTTAGTCATTTTCACATAAATTTGAAAAGGAAACAATCTGTTTAATTCTTTTCTTTTTTTTAAATCTCCCTTGCCTTCCCTCCCTTCAAGAGCCGGAAGGAGAAAGTAGCGGGGGGGGGGGTAGTGGACAAAATGAAAGAACAAAATAATTAAGGTGCATTATGTATATGTACAAATCCCTCATGAGAAATGCAATCATTGTGTACTGCAATCATGTACAATACTAATAAAAATGAATAAAATATCTCATTAAACAACTAAAACATCTAAAAAATTTGAAACAATCTGGACAGTAGCAGGTATATTTCTTCTCATCACATTCTAGTGAAGCTTAAAATGAGAGAAATGATATAGCACTGTGAATTATCAGTGTTATTGTCTCTGTGAGAACTTGTTGTTATGATGCATTGCATATCAGGACCTGATGAAGAGATGTTTGTGATAATCATTTTATGCAGCTTTGACTCACGAGAGATAGCTGCACACCACCTGAACAACCTTTGCTATAGTTTAAATGTGTTCTTTCCAAAATCCTTCTCGGGACTTAATTCTCATTGTGACAATGTTAAAAGGTGAGGCCTCTGGGAAAGTAATTACATCATGAGAGATTTTCCCTCATGAATGAACTATATCACATGAAAGGATGGAGGCATTTAGTTTAGACCTTTCTCTCTTCAGTGTCCACCAAATGCTCCCAAATCTGAAGATAACAAGATAACCTGGACCTGATGGAATGGACCTTCCACAGACACTGAACCTACTGGTTCCTTGATCTTAAATTTCTCAGCTCCTAGAATTGTGGGGAAATGAATTTCTGTTCTTTTATATTATGAGAAACAGGTATTCTGTTAAAGCCACATGAATAGACTAAAATAGTCTAAATTTCTAAAAGAGTTACGTCTATGACTTATGTCCCTTAATATTGATTACTAAAGACTTGACGTCTATTAAACACTTTTTTGAGTACTTTTTACTTCATGGCATCATAAACTCTGTATGTCATTAAGAGACAAGAGTTTTTCAGTCCTTAGTCCATGAAATAAATTTTTGTCATGGAGGGACAAATCAAGCATCATTTCTGTTTTTTTGCATTTTTTCTTTTAAAATATATAGTTGACAAATAGAGATTACATATATTCAAGGTGTCAAACATTGATCTGATATATGCACACACTGTGCAATGATTACTGCCATCAAATTAACATGTTCTTCACCACTCTCTCTGTATATTATATCTCTAGAATGCTTTTACCTTATAACAAAGTTTTGGCATTTTACTGGCATCTATTTCCTCTACCTTAATAAACACTGTTCTATCCTTAGCTTATATGAGCTTGACATTTTCTGTTTATATATATGAATAAGATGATGCCACTTGTCTATGCCTGGCTTATTTCGCTTAGCACGATGTCCTTCAAGTTCATTCATGTTGTCACAAATGGCAGGATTTCCTTTCATGGCTTAATAATATTTTTCTGTGCACACATGTAGATATAATGTTTTCTTCATTCATTTGCCTAACAACAGACACTTCAGTTAGCTCTGGATTTTGGCTATTGTGAATAATTCTGCAATGATCATGGCACTACAGATGTATCATTGAGATACTGATTTCATTTCTTTGCATACACATCTAGAAGTGAATTACTGAATCACATGGTAATCCTAATTTTAATTTTTTTCCTCAAGGGCAGGGCATGGACTCTACTCATATTACAATCTAGGATCTGGCATAAAAACATAGGCACAGTAGAGGCACAAAAGCACTAATCTCAGATCTGTTTTCAGTGGTTAGTGGAGTCTTTATTACCACACAGCATATAAAAATACAGCCCTAGCCTCAGTAATCTGGAAATCAGAAATGCTCTAAAATTTGAAATTTTTTTCAATGTCAGTATAACACCTTAAGGCAACAATTCTACACCTGGCTTCTTTGTCACAGTCAGAAAATAGGCATGCTAAAATTATTGTACAAAATTGCCTTCACGCTATGTGTAAGGTGTACATAAATCTTATGTTTAGATTTGGTTTCCATCCCTCAGACAATTTCAGTATGCATATTTAAATATTCTAAAATCTTGAAAAACTACAAACTCTAAATCACTTATTATCCCAAGCTATTTGGATAAGGTATCCTCCAACTTTGTCTGAAGATACTTATGGTGAACATAGGTGTGGACTCACTGATAAAATCAGTCAGCGACCTCACGGTGTGCATTCAAAGTTCTCAGTTACCTTTTCATAACTGAGGAACTCAAACACAGACTCCATAGATGAGAAACAAAACTGCATTTGTATTTCATATTTGTTAGAATTTGTGCAATGATCTCACTCAAACTTATGATGATATCCATCAATTTGTATATCCTGTCTAAGAACATTACAGAATCTCACAGTGGACATTTTTGTTTTAAAATACCATTATTAACTTTTCGCTGAAGTAGAAGCCTGGAAAGAACCTAACATAACTGAAAGAGTTGTTATTTAAATAATTTTAAATAGAGTGTTAAGTGTGTTAACACATCTTTTCTAGAAATTAAGTGTTCCTGAGTTTAAAAGATAAGCACAAGGATAATTAGCCCACAAGATAATCTTATATGTAATAGCTAAGAAGGCAACAGTACTTGACAAAGGACATGTTTTTACTTGCATAATTACTTGATTTAAATTTCTCATATGTACCTTCACTTATGTTTTAAAACCATAAGACTAAAATTATATGAATACATAAATTCTCCTTTAAAGACTCCTTTCAGTCAGTGATGAAACATTACTCGAGCTAGTCTGAGAACATGAAAGAGTTTTTGAGATATTCAGCCAAATATAAAATATCCTGAACATTTAACCTTAGCAAGACTCCTTTTTTCTTTCACTACTCGAACACTACTTAGACATTACTTGGATGCCTAAAAGGAATGAATTTCAGTTTTGTAAGAATATGGATGTTCTGTTACATAGCTGGCTCTCTTGAGACTTTGATTTGCCTGGGAATTCAGAGCTGCCAGTTTCTTGTGCTTTTCACTGGGTTCCAACTGAACGTAATTGCATCTAATAGGTGGGTGGTAAACAGACAAATTCCACTGAAAATTTTAAAGAGTGGCTAAGGGAACAATACTGAATAAAAACTGAAATATTGTTTTCAAAGTTTTCCAGAATATTTTGTCCTTTATGTCTGAGAGCCTTGTCAGAGTTCAGGGACCGCCTTTCGTGCATCACGTGGGTTCACGTGCTTCTAGTTAGCGACATGACGCTCTTACATGCATTTGTTGTTTCCGCCAAATGTGTTCTTTTTAAATTTCAAAGTTTTGTCGTAAGAGTCATGATATATATTCAATCCTATAATGTTTACATATACTTATCCTTAACTACAACTGCTGCAATATGACTGGAAGCATGGAGTATTAGTAAAGTTATGAAATACATGCAGAGAAAATTCCTTTTTTTAAATTTGAATCTTAGTCTGGGTAAAGTTATAGCAACTTATATTGTGTTTTCCTCTATTGTGCTGTTTGCTATGTCCTGTTATTATTAACTCTTAGAAATGTTTACTAAAAATGGACAACTATATGATATTATCTTTGTGATGTTTAGGCAATGAATTTTTATGGGTTTGAATTCCACCTTAAGTGAGTGAGGGGAAAGTACTGTGAATTGAGAAGGAATCAGGAGTAATAACATTGGTTTGAATCATTCTGATAATTACTGGTGACCATCTCTTTGTCTTAACATTAAAATGAAATAATCAATTCATATCTATCATAGAACTTTTTCCAAATTTTTAAATTTTCTATTGCAATTTCTTTATTCACCTTTGAGTGGGCTAAAACAAGCTTTGACTAGAAACACTGAAAAGTTAAAATTTGCATTTGATTACCTTTAGTAAAAATGAATAAAATGAAATTCAAGTAAACAATAAAAACAAAAATATAGAAATTGCCTATTCTTTTTCTCTTGGAGCAACAAATTCATTACTGACATAAATGTAAACCATAGCTTCCCTAGTTTGAATATTCATATCCACAGTTGGTCTCATGTTCTACAATTTGAATTGTTTTCACGTGTATGGTCCATTTGGGTATCTATTGGCACATTAGTTTGTGAAACATCTATAAGCTTATCTCTTCTTTTAAAATATAAACAAATGGATACCAAAGGCAGTCTCTTATTTCTTTTGAGTTTCTGGCAGGTTTTTGCCTACTTTGCAGCTTCAACATATGCAGACTACGTTAGCCAAAGAATGATTGAATGTGAATAACTGAATAGCATGACTTAAGTGTTCTCTAGGGTCACTCACTTTCCTAAATTCAAATCAACTCCTTTACTTTTTTGACCTAAATAGGCAATTACATTTTTTTCCTTTAAGAACAGTTTTTAGTTGTGTATGTACATCAGAACTATATACAGCATTCTGAAAACTAATATCGGTCTCATCCTGCAATCAACTGATTCAGGATTTGGGCTAGCAGACCTAGGGACAAGTACTTTTTGCCACAGGCTGAAGGTGCTAGATGACCTCCAAAACAGGGATTATGAAAAATGTATTCTATGTCAAGAAGAAAAAATGACAATCATTTTTACTCAATAATGGTTTCCACTCTATGTTTTTATCCAATTAGTTTTCTTTTTAACACAATTGAAGGAAGTTGTGTAGTTTTTTAATATTCTCAGATCACCAAAGTGAAGACATTCTTGCTCTAGACTAATTGAAATGTACACATAGAATTTCTTCAAATTTACAAATTATATTTAGGATTAAAGAGCACTTATTTTCCACAACTTCCTTCACACTTTTGCAAACATAATTGACAGTGACTTCCTGTTCTTAAGATTAACTTTTCACTTCAGTATTTTTGCTTCACTTTTCTGCATAAGTTCTTGTACTCATATAATTAAAATATTGCAACATTTAATCATGGATAAAAATAAATGAAAATAACAAACCCACAATTTTACTATTGAAGCATGATAGCAGTTACTACATTTTTTGGTTCACATCAAGTCTTTTTGTTCTTGTACCCTTGTAACCTATTGCCTGCATCAACATTGATTTAACCCAACAAAAATAAATTAAATTACTTTTCATAGCAAGATGGCATCAGCTGTGGCTCTCCTACTTGCCAATTGCCTTATAAATGAAGGAATAGAAAGTCAGGAAAGGTCGAGAAAAAGAACTAGAACTTCAGATCAGTCTACCAATATTTCAGTAGCTACTGCCACATGTTATCAGTATTGAACCCAACATACTGCAGCAGACCCTTCAACCTCTGGCTGTGCCCAGGCACTTTGTTAAGTGCCTGAATGGTGTTCCAAAGTCTGTGTTCCTAGTTGTAGCTTTCTTTGTCACCTTTCATATGCTCAGTTACTATTCTTCAGGGACATCGCTGGTCAAGGGGATTGAGTAATTAGCATTTAACAACGATTATGCTAAAAATAATTTATTTAAAATAGAGTGACTTTTTAATTCAATATGTTAGGTTTATTTTGCTGCTGTATTCTTGTATAAAGAAGGAAGAAACAAAAAAGTACGAAAAAAGTATAAAAGCCAAAAATTAATAGATAGGAAAATAAAAGCATTAATTTAATAACTTCAATTGTGATTTTTATTTTTTTCTTTTTTGAGTGAAAAATACAAAACAATGATCCAGATAGATCTCTAGATGAGCTGGTACAGAGTGAAAGGTTTTGAAAGTGCAAATGTTTGATACTGGAGGCTGGGTGTGGTGGCACAGGCCTGTCATCCCAGCATTCGGGAGGCTGAGGCATGAAAATTGCTGTGAGTTTGAGGACACCCTGGGCTACAAAGTGAGTTCAAAGACAACCTGAACTGCATAAAAGAAGTTCTGTCTCAAAGAGCCCTGTGTCAGACAAAAAAAAAAAAAAAAAAAAAAAAAAAAAAAAAAAAAAAAAAAAAAAAAAAAAAAAAAAAAAAAAAAAAAAAAAAAAAAAAAAAGAATTGCAAATGAATGTAGGCTATAGCCTGGGAAGACAAAAAATACAGATAATTCAGTAAGTACAATTTGCACAATCCCAAAAATGTAACTTGAAATTTTAGGTAAAAGATTTTTTCCTATCAACCTTTGATGAGAGCAGTCAGTACATAATGTTTTCAGTTTTTCTTGCAACTACTTTCCTCATTTAGCCAAGTCTTCATTTTATAAAGAGTTGGAAGCACAGACGAATTAAATGATTCCTCATGTGAAGCAGTAGAATCCAACAAGAGTTCTCCCACACTACCTACGCTCTCACTTAACATGTTCAAGCTTGAAGTTTTTTTTTTTTAATGTGTATTAAGGAAGAAATATTCAGATGAATTGAAGGGTCAACCTTTCATTTTACTTTAAATAACATTCTTTCCATTATAGTCCTGTGTTAAATGTACAATGTTTTATATAGCTAACTTTTAATATTTTTTCATTAAATTTCATATTTTTTCTCCAAACATTCCAAATATGGATACTTTTTACGCACATACGTGTATTTTATGGAACATGGAACTTGCATTCCTTTCAGTTTTCTTTTCATTCTTTTTAATTTGTCTAAAATTTATCTAATATTCTCAGTTATATTTTCTGCATTCCCCTCATTTTCCTCAGTTCTCTGAAGATTAAAGATATTTAAGTTTCAATCAATTAAAATTAAATGAAATAAAAATTCAGTTTATCAGTCACATCAGTCATATTTCATTCTGAATATTGTATAATGTTTTATTAAACTTGTACTTTAAACCTGTACTTATCAGGTACAGATTTCTTTTAATACGAAAAATGCACTATTTCAGAAGATAATATTAAAAATAATTCAAGGTAAGGATAAGAAAAATATATGCAGAGAAAGATAAGTTTGAACAATAGAATTGTTTTCCAAAATGTTTCTAGAATTTTTGACCCTTTGAAAGGAATATGTATAGATGTTCTACGTAAAGGACAGATTTCAATTAATATTCACTAGCAGTAATTAAAAGAAGGTCTTATATTTCTTAAAGTGTAAATTACATTGGGGATTATTTGTTATTTGGGAAATGTAAAGGTTATGTTAATAAATTATGCACATTCTTAAATTATGTTTGATACTCCATAAGGTGTATGTAAAATTGATGTTCATTCACATTAAAATAAAATGCAAATATCAAAGCAGAGTACATTGGGTGTTCACTCTCAATTGGGAATTAAGTTCAAATAAATTCCATTATTTTTCAGTGTCCTTTGACAACACACTGCAATACACTATATTGACAGATCACATTCCTGGGTTTGCAAGAGCTGATAGATACGAACTATGCAAAGTTGCAAAGACTACATAGATACGAACTATGTTGCTAATATTAGCAGTACAGTAAATTAATGATTTGTTTTATTTAACTCAAATGTTAACTTATTAACATCAATTTCTCTTAGCAATATGAAATGCATACTTTTACAGGGAAAGTTTTTCTTGAATTTCTCATAGAATAAGAACAAGGGGAAAATCCCCTTAGAAAGTAAGGTGAAAAAATAATAACCAGGGGAACTTCTAAAATCAACATTGATTTGTAGTGAAAATACAGTTATTTTAAAATTTATTATGCTACAAATGATTTGCTTTAACAAAGGCACTTTAAATTCTAGAATAAGCTATTTCATTCCTTACACTTTCATAATTCCTTCTTATGATTTGATGTATGATAATTTTTACTTACAAATACAAGAAATTGACTCAACCAGCTTAAGGGAAAAGAGAAATCAATAAAGAAATCTACTTTATGTATATAGAGTTTTGTTCATAGTTTTCAAATGGAATTTAAGCAGATATTTAACTGGATAATATTCACAGGTACTGGAACCACAAACAAAAACAAAAACAAAAACTCATGTGAACTACAAAATATATCCCACTGCCTATCCTCAATACCTTGAACTCTTCAATTTCTGCTTCATTTTTCTCTCTGCACTTCTACTATGTTTCTCACAGCAGAATAGCTGCCCTTTAAACTGGGTTTTAATAGTCCACCTCTTCTATGACTAGCACCTTTACATATCCTACTTACATTTAGTTATCTAATCTCCCAAGGGTGATTCATCACTCTGTCTTTTAGAAGATAGACTGACAGGGAGTCTGGATGAATCACCCAAACTCTAATGTAATTCATACCTAAGTATGTTATCCTCGTATGCAACACAGTCCTACCTAGTTATTGTGCACTTCTATCCTCCTTTTTATAATGTCTTATGAGTAGCTGAATGATGTATGATTATCGTGCATCATTTAAATACCCAGTATTTTGGTCTTTAAGCACCTAACATGAGTAATTGAGGACAGGGTACATAAGCTGTTAAGCCTTGTACCCATTTTGAAGTATATTTTAATTTGTTTGTGTAATCACCTATGAAACTTGCTATATTTGAGGAGACTGTTATGTTAAAAGAACACTGGCTAATTCAATATATAATTGCTGTTAAAGATTTTTTCAGAATTGTTTTAATTTCTCAAAACATACTAGCTTCAATTGTATTTTGCTTGTGTAATTTTTTTATTTATGCAGATGAATGGTGTATGAATACAAGGCAGAGACATTTGAATGTCTAGTGTTTGTGCAATTGAGAATCTGTTAACCAGTGATTAGACAACCCTGGCTGAATCTGTCTGAATTTCAAGCAGCCATTTTTAGTCACTATCCAATGACACACGCATACCTAATCAGGCTTCACTGGGGAATGTATTAGGTTTCTTATTTGCTCATTAGCTCTTGGTGCAACCTATTTTGAAACTTAGCAATGACTTCTGGTCCAAGCTCTTTCTAATTAAAATACATTTCTGCAGCCCTTCTGTCTATTTAAGCATACCTTCTAACCTTTTACTACCTGAATCTGGAGAACAGGCCATAAAACACTACATATGAGAAAGCTGGGAAATGTAACACACTATAAATGCGTGAAAGTAGAAGCTCGAAACGTGTGGACATAAAGATTTTATTTCTTTACATAAGGTTTAAATGAAGAGTCTGTTGTATGAATCTTTGTTTTCAAAGTGGTCTGTCATTTTTAAACAAGAAGAAAGGAATGCTTCCCATTATGCAGAAAACATTAGAATTTAAGAATAACTCGAAAGGACCAATATATATAATTTACACATAGAAATAAGCTTGAAATTCCAATTCCCTGTCCAAAGTCCAGTGTGTCAAAATGTTTTAAATAACTGCGTAGTGTTTCCTATTTTCGCTTAAAAGAATATTATCCCTGTACAATAATATATGATGATTAAATTACCCAATGTATGTATTTTTGCATAAATAATAAAATTATCTGAAAGATACAAATTCGCATTTTAAGGGAAAATTTAGCACTAATTTATACATTACTATGTGAATTAAAAATGATTTTAATTGTATCTCATAAATCCTATTTTGCTTCGTTATCATCCTCCTTTATAAATGAGGAATCTCAGAATTGGAAAGTTAAAAATAACTTGCTAGAGGCAAGACTACAGTAAGTACAATAGTATCCAAACATCAAACTTACCAAAATTGATTAAATTGTGTCATGATACTTTCGATGCCAAAAAGCCAACACATTACTATCACATTATCAGTATCAGAAAATACTTATAAAACTTAATTCTTCAAGTGATGAGAGCAATGCTATAGAAAACCTGACACTAACTGCATGGCAATGATGCTGCTAAAATGCATTTTGGAATATTCAGAGAAGTAAAAAGAAAGCAAATAAAAAGCAAATAAACTCAAATGCATATATTAGAAAATTGATGCTAACCAGTGAGGTAGATTTAACCGTGTGTGCAACTGAATAGCAAACATAATGCTCTAAAAGAAAGACTCAGTTTGAAATTACTAACGGATTTCAGGTAATTGACATGAAACATAATTATATTCAAAGGTTTTTAAGCATACACTTGTACTGAAATAAACAAAGATGGAAACCAACTTTGGAGTGAGAAGACAATCCTGAAACTCGCAGTTTTTTTCAGTATAATACATATAGTTGACAGGAAAATTGATTTTTTTTTTTACAAAGTCTATTATATAGTAGAAAAATACACTTAAAATTCAACTTAAAAATTTCCCCAATTCTTGACTAAGTCCATTGACTACTCTAGAAAACTAGATTTAATCAGATCTACTAACTATAAAAATCTCACAACAGTTTTGCATATAATAGTTTATGACTGTCCTGGAGAAGAAGCCCTGATCTACCAACTGTGTGAAATCTAAATACTTCATGTGTCAAATTGGAAATGAATATATGCTCACAGATGTGTGAATAAATAAAGTTTGTGAAAGCATTTTATAAACTGCAAAACAATAAATATGGCAACTATTATATTTAGTAAAGTGTGATCTGTAAATAAACTAGCAGTGAAATTGTTCTAATGACCTCTTCAAATCATAAAAACTTTATGAAGATTTACAAGTTTTCACTTACTCATTTTGAGTCTGCTAGGTATGTTGGCTTTTGGCCAAGATTTGTTTTTTATAAATTTGGCAGTCCAAAAATTCAAAGACAAATATAACTAAAGTGAATAAATGTATATATTCATTTTCATAATCATGTTAATGTTTTTAAATGCCAGTGGTTCACTTAAATATTTCAATTTTGCAGGCTGCAAAACCAATAGCCATATTGTTTTCTTTAAAATACTACCACAAGGAACAGCTTCTTAATGGTTCTTTAGGATTATTATTGTGGATACTGAAGTAATTTTAAACGTTTATTGTACATTTTAGTTTTTATTTCCTTCAAGAGTGATTTTATTAGTTTTCTTTAAAACACCATTTTAAATTCCAAAGAAAATATGAATCTTGAAGTTTCATAGGAAATGCGCTACCTGATTTTGTTGTTGAGGGCAAATTTGAGGAAGTTTGTTAGTCATTGACTAAAGCCAATAATCTTACAACAATTAATTGCATTTGCATTTCACATTGACCTTTAAAGCTCTGGTTTGGTTCAAAACTACTACTCTCCACTCATTCTATCATAAGACATTGTAAATTCATAACAGACTGTGGGACATAAGGAGGTGAGAAGGCAACAGAGGTTTTTTAAATATCACATTACTTTTAAATAATTCAAGTCATTCTGATTAAAAGGAATTCTGCTGCCAGTTGTGGTTTTAAAATTCCAGTAGAGAGAATAAATGAACATTTGAACTCAGGGTCTACATTTTTTTAATTATTTAAAAAAATCTCCCACAGGTTATAAGAAGTACCTTGCACATAACAGGTGCTCAATAAATATTTCTGGAACAAACTGGCTCCACTGATCACTACCAAAGCAAGTTTACTACTGCAATTAGTCGGCCCCGGTAATTTACCCACTAGATGGCAGTCCCATACAAAGAAGCCTTCTTTAGAGTTCGCTGGGTAAAATCCATAGATAAAATTGCATTTACGCCAAAAGTTGCTATTTTTCTACAGCAGCAATATACTTCACATATTTTACATTGAAGCACTTCAACTTTTGTATTTTTATTTGTAATTCATCAGTTTTAATTTTCATTCTTTTCTAAAAATCAATTTTGACAATTACAGAATCATCCTTGTAGAAAACAGTGTAACTCTTTGGTTCCGGTCAGTTGTATAAAATTATTGCATGTGGTAGCACTTGTAGGCATGAAGGAAAGTAAAAAGACCTTTTTTCACTTTTCATGGTACAGCTACTTGGGGTGGGGTTACTCTGTTTTAAAGGCAGGCACAGCAGAAATAGTGTATGGCAATCATGGTGAGTGGTGCTAGCAATCCCTGCTGACCACAGTCCAAGACTGAGGAAAGAGCAGAGGAGTGGGGTGGAACAGAACATCATAATTTGGTTCTATCAGCAAATAATTCTTGGTAAAAAGATTTTAATCGCAGTATATGACACTACAGCTAGAAACTCTTATAGTTAAAACTAAAGAGTTATTATGGATATAAGAATGTCATTTGTGCTTTTATCCTTATTTTTAAAATTTAATATTCTAAGAACAACACAATAAATATGAGGAAAGAGATACACTTTCTGAATAAAATTGATATTCCAGTATTAAATATGAATAATTTAAGTAGTATTGTTTCCTGTCTTCCAGACATTGATCATTTAGGTAATTTATAAATTGCTTCACTTATGTTTGAGTGGGACATTTTGAAGGCTAACATTAGATGCTGATCACCCAGTCAGTGATGAGTCTATCTGCTTGCTATTACCCAATAGAGCTGTCCTGTTCTTTGTGTTAATTATCCACTGGTATATAACAAATTACTCTAAATTGTAGCTTCTTAACAACAAGCTCTATTTCTTTATGGATCAGAAAATGGAGTACAATTTATCTGGCTGCCTCGACTCAGGGCTCTTAGATTTCAGTGAAAGATTTGACGGGTGCCAGCAACTGCATGGTGATTAGTGAGCTTCTTAGGTATTACCCAGAAACAACCATGTAGATTTTTCATAAAGCTACCTAGAATATAGCAGCTTTCTCTGGAGAAATGAAAGACACACACACACACAGACACACACACACAGAGAAACAAAGACAGAAAGAGGGAGATAGAGGAAAAGAAGACAGGTGAGAGGAGAAAGGAGGGGCAGGGCGCATGCAAGCAGAAGTCATAGACATTCTGTAGCTTAATGTTGGAAATGTCATGTCTATGACGTCTGTCATACTGTATCCCTTAGAAGACAGTAGGTTCAAACTGTCCTCAAAAGATGGAGCTTATGCGAGGCATTAATATGAGACATGATCACTGGGGCCCATGATTTTGCTATCACTTTCAGAATCAGAGTATATTTTTCCTTTGAAAAGTGTGCTTACAAGTAAAAAACCTTATCTAGGAATGATAAAAAAAAAAAAAGCTTGGATGAACTGAGAGTACACTCCCAAATAATATGGTTTCTGTGATTCATGAATATGCCATCGTTAGAGGAAAAAGATAATACATAAAATTGTTTCAATGATAAATTAGTGTCTTAGTTAATTTTACTCATAGCTTAGACAAAACACCTGATGTCTAAAATCAGGGAAGGAAAGGTTTATTTCTTACAGTTCTTGGAGGTTTTGGTCCATATTCAGCTGACTGCAAGACAGGGCAGCGTGGCGGGGTAGCCATTCATGGCTGCAAAACAGCCTGGCGCCAACCGGCAAGAGACAGAAAACAGGCCTTCCTCCCACCCTTACACTGTTGGCTCCACCCCTGGGCAGGTACAGCACTCACATCACCAATCCCAGTGCCAGACAACAAACCAATCATGAATGCTAGACTCAGCTGCATCCATACCATGTTTAAGTGAGACTTGGCAGGGACATAAAAATATAACTATAACAATTAGATTTGTGAAATTTATTTCTCAAGACAAATATTCATGTTTATGGGAAAATTAAAGAGATTAGTTATGGAGTAAGAATAGCAGGAAAATATATAAATCATTTATATCGATTATTAAAACAATTCTACACTATCAATATCATTCCCCTAATAATTTGCAAAATTGATTGCATATTTAGGAAAAATTTCTGGTATCCTTTAAAGAATTTTTGAAGCTATTTCAAATTAAAATAATAAAGTTTGCTGTTACTTTTCAGATACAGAACACTTTACATAGACAAATATGTTTTGATTCCAGCCACAAGTAAATTTTGTTTAAAAATAGAACAAATTGCTCTGTAATTTAACGTATCCAAAATGAACCATATTATCATTTTTATATCTACTCAAATTTTTTTCTCAATTATTTTATCAAATTTGAATGATAAGTTTATTTATTGAAGTCCAAGCACTTTCATAGGTCACATATGTAAATAAAGTAAAAAAGGAGGACTGTAGATAACACTGTTATTCTAAAAGTGAAATATCTTGTTTATAAAAAAGAAAAGTCATATAAGTGATATATGGAATTATTTTTTCCTTCTAATTGCTGAAAGAATAAATCTTAGATACTTTTTGATTCCATCATTTGGAAAATAAGATTGTATAGCATATTATTACATAAAAATTACAGTAATTTCAGTCCCTGTATCATTGATGATTTTCCACTTCGATAGTGTAATGTTGCAATGTTATAAGGGCTTCTTTAATCCTGAAAACAACTCTAAGAGATGAGTACCATTATTACACACATTTGACAGGTAACATAATTTAAAGCATTGACAAGTCTTAGCAAGTAAATATATAGCTAAATCTCACTTGAAGGTGATTTTGATCCAGAACTCTTAACCATAACTATTTCTAATTATATTAGATTCTACACAAATAAAACTGTTGTCTGTTATTATTGACTTTCAGTGATTATAATATGTCTTAGATTTGTTTCATTTATGTTTACTCTGGTTTTATTGTGCCTTTGAAACTGTATTTAAATTTTTCTTCAAATTGGAAAAATTCTGATCTATAATTCTGAAACTATTTTCTCATTTTCTTCCACACTTCAGACAAATATACTAATCACCACTGGAAACCAGAGTTTTCAAGCTTTTTCTTTCTCTTTAAATTGAATAGCTGTTATGGATAAATTTTTAAATGTAATGTTCTTTATTTTCATGATGCTTTCATTTGCTGCTAATAGGAGCTAGTATATTTTTGACGTAAGGTATAGATATATTTACTTTATATTTTTCATGTGTTATCATGTTAATAAGTTCTTTAAACTTTTTGATTATGTACAGTATTTTTACACTTGATCAAGACCAACAGAACTCAAAGTGATGTATGCAGAACTTTCATAATAGATGTTTTAAGGTCATTTTCTCTTAATTTCATCATCTGTGTCATTTCAGATTTTGTTCTACTGGTTGAGAGTTTTCTCTTTTAGGTTAGAGTTTGCAACAGTGCTAATTTAACAGTCAACCAAATACTGCAAATAAAGCCTTTTTTTTCTATTTATGATCAGATTTTTTTCATGACATCTTTTTGTTTTGTTAAAACGCACCTAGAGTAGTATTTAGTATGAGGCTAAGTTAGTTATACTAAGGTAAAACCCTCTGAGAACCCCGTCTCTAGCCTTTTGCATTGGAAGAGCTTCCCATTATAGCTAGTCAGAAAGCAAATTATTCCTTACTGTGAAAAAACGTCTAGAATTATTTAGCTCACTGTTTCCAAGTGGATCTTTCCCTAGCTTTGCATAGTTTTCTTTATGTATGCACCAGTTAGTACTCAGTCACATACTTGAGGGAACCCCTCCGTGGATTGCTGATGCTCTCCTGTCTCTGTAGTTCCCATTTCTCTTGACATACAAATCTCAGTTATACTGCTTTTCACACTACTTATCACTGTTTCCCATAATCGGTGAAATAACTGGGCTGAATTTAGTTTGCCCTCCCCTGTTTTGTGACTTGGAAACTTACTGCATGCAGTTCCTTTCTGCTTCATATTCCTTTGAATAGCTTTCTGTGGGCACAATCGAATTCTTAATATATTTTTCAATTTTGCTAGGCTCAATATTCAAAAAATAATCCAAATTGAAAAAAGAGACCCATAGACTATTTAAGAGTTGCTAGTTATATTGTGGCACTGGGGATCAAACTTACAACATTGCACCTGCTAGACAGATACTTAAGCCATTGAGCCAGACTCCCAGCCCTAGTTTTTTGAGGCAGAGTAGCAGTACATAGCTCAGACTGGCCTTGTGTTTGCATTGTAGCCAAAGCTGGCCTTGTACTCACAACGCTCCTCCTACCTCAGCCTCCCGAGTGCTGGGATTAAAGGTATGTGCCACCATCCATGGTTTAGTTATAGTACTTACAGCCAATCACAAAATAATATAGTATAAAAATTGTTTCAAAAATTTTGAATTTAGATCCAGCTCTACCCGGTCCCGCGACTCAGCACAACCCACCAGGGGAATGCCCGGCCAGCCTCACAGAACACAGGGATACTCCAGCCCAGCCCAGCCCAGGACCCCAGAGCTGCTCATCAGGGACTGGCCAGCATAGCAGCAAGGCCTTGGAGAGCTTGGGCTCTGCCCATCACAGCACAGGATGCAAGCTCCATTGTTCAGGGCTGTGGCTGGTGCAGAGTGGGTCCTAGAGATTGTGGGCCTGCCCAGCCAGGAGCAAGGTCCTGGCACTGTAGGCCTGAGACTTGCCTGGGCTTGCCTGGCACTCCAGAGGCTCTGAACTCCTTGCAGCCAGTCTCAGGGTCCAGGTGGTGCCACACTCCAGGGTACACTCCACCTAGTTGCCTGGGTCTGGGAGGTCCCGGCTCCTATCCAGTAAGGTGGAGGCCTCAGCAGCACACTCCAAGAGTGCGCCCTCACTAGCTATACAGAGGAGCCAGCTCTACCCAGTCCCGCGACTCAGCTCAATCCCAGCAGGGGAACTCCCAGTCAGCCTCGCAGGACACAGAAGCACACAAGTCCCAGAAGAAAATGAGAAAACAAAAGACCAAGAGGCAGTCTCAATCCCCCAGCCCACTGAGAAAAAACCCAAGAGACACTGAAATGGAAGACACTGGGAGTCACAGAACTGAACTTTCTGAAGTGATAGTAAATGCAGTAAAGAAACAGCTTGATGAAGCTATAGAGAAACAGCTTGATGAAGCTATAGAGAAAGAAATGCTGGGTGTATCTAAAGAAGAGCAAGACAAAAAATAGAAGAACATAAGAAAATGATGGAAACTTTGAATGCACAATATAAGACACACACAGAATGCATGAAACAGATTCAAAGGGAAATTCAGGAAATGAAAAATCCCATGGAAAGTTGGCAAAACCACATGAATGAAGTTGAGGATAGAGTCTCAGACCTTAAAGACAGCATGGGAGCTTATGATCATGAAAGAAAAGATATCTTAAAAATAGTAAGGAACAACAAACAACAATTCAACAGCTGTAAGATGATGCCAAGAGAAATAGCATAAAACTAATAGGCATAAATGAAAAAGCAGGGGTCAATACTAAAGACCTGAGAAGACTATTCACAGAAATAATAGCAGAAAATTTCCCAAACATGGAAGAGAATCTGATATACAGGTAAGTGAGGCATACAGAACCCCAATTAACCATAACCAAAATAAATCTTCACCCAGACATATAATAATTAGGGTAGCAGAAATAGAGCACAAGAACAAAATACTAAAAGTTGTCAGAGAAAAGAAACAGATCACTTATGAAGGAAAGCCTATCAGAATCATGGCAGACTTCTCAACACAGACCTTCAAGTCAAGAAGAGCTTGGAGTGAAGTATTTCAAATCCTTAAAGAAAACAATTCAACCCAGATCGATGTATCCTGCAAAACTATCCTTAAAAATTGATGGAGAAACAAGATACTTTCATGACAAAGAACAACTGAAGAAATTTATGGCTACCAAACCAACACTACAAAGAGTACTGAAAGACACTCTAGAAAGAGATGAAGATAGCTACAATCTTAAGAACAACAACAAAAGGAAACCACTCACCAGAGCAAATAATTAAACTGAAAATTTATAAAACCAACAATAGAAAAATATCATGACAGGGATCAGTCAGTACATACCAGTTCTACCAATCAATGTAAATGGTCTCAACTCACCACTAAAAAGAAACAGACTAGCGGAGTGGTTTAAGGAACAAAATCCAACAATACGCTGTATACAAGAAACACATTTTACTCAAAAGAAAATTCACAGACTAAAAATCAAAGGCTGGAAAACAGTACTCCATGCAATAGGAACCAAGAAAAAAGCAGGAGTAGCTATTATGTTTGCAGGCAATATGGACTTCAAACCAAAAATGATCAGAAGAGATAAAGAAGGTCACTACATACCTGTTAGGGGAAAACTTCAAGAGGCAGAGATTACAAACATAAATATATATGCACCGAATATTGGAGCACCCAAATATGTAAGAGAATTCTTAATAGACATGAAAAACCAAATAAACTATAATACAGTTATAACAGGGGACCTTAACACTCCACTGTCACAGAGAGACAGATCAACCAACAAAAAATCAACAAAGAAATAACAGAACTGAATCAAACTTGTGAACAAATGGACCTAGTAGATGTGTACCGAGTATTCCACCCATAAACATCAGAATGCACATTCTTCACAGCTGCACATGGGTCATTCTCTAAAATAGATCATATACTGGTCCACAAAACATGCTTAAGTAAATGCAAAGGAACTGAAATAATGCCATGCATACTATCTGACCATAACGTAATAAAATTGGAAATGAATGACAAAACAAACCTACAATAACCACATAAACACATGGAAACTAAATAATACTCTCCTAAATAACCAAAGAGTCACAGAAGAAGTTAAATAAGAAATTAAACAATATCTACAATTGAATGAAAATGCAAATACAAATTACTGGAACCTATGGGACACAATGAAAGCAGTCCTCAGAGGTAAATTTATAGCACTAAACTCCCAAATCAGAAAAATGGAAAGAACACACATAAACAACCTAATGCTGCACTTCAAACTTCTAGAAAAAGAAGAGCAAGTCAAGTTCAAAGCCCAAAAAGGGAGGAAATTATTAAGATTAGAGCAGAAATTAATGCAATTGAAACTAAAAAAAATACAAAGAATTAATGAATCAAAGAGTTGGTTCTTTGAAAGAGTAAATCAAATTGATAAACCCCTAGCCAACCTGATCAAAAAGAGGAAAGAAAAAACTCAGATTCATGCAACAAGAAATGAAAAGGGTGAAATCACTACAGATGCTCTAGAAATACAGAAAATCATCAACACCTACTTCGAAAACCTTTACTCACATAGATTAGATAACACAGAAGAAATGGACAGATTCCTAGAAACCTATGAATTATCAAAGTTGAATCAAGAAGATGTAAAGCTTCCGAATGACACAATTTCAGCTAATGAAATTGAAAATGTAATCAGGACCCTACAACAAAGAAAAGCCCGGGCCCTGATGGATTCACTGCTGAATTCTACAAGAAAGTTAGGGAAGACTTAAGGCCAACAATCCTCAAACACTTCAATGAAATTGAAAGGGAAGTAAGTCTCCCTAACTCATTCCTAGAAACAAGTATTACCCTAATACCAAAACCAGAGAAAGACCCAACCAAAAAAGGAAATTACAGGCCAATCTCTCTAATGAACATAGACGCAAAAGTCCTCAATAAAATTCTGGCAAATAGCATACAGCAAGTTATCAGAAAGATTATAAACCATGATCAAGTGAGATTCATCCCAGGAATGCAGGGATGGTTCAACATATGCAAATCAATAAATGTAATACACCATATCAACAGAGCCAAGGACAAGAACCACATGATGATCTCAATAGATGCAGAAAATGCTTTTGACAAAATCCAACACCCATTCATGATAAAAACCCTGCAGAAAATCGGAATAGATGGTCTCTACCTCAACCTGATAAAAGCCATATATCATAAACCAACTGCCAGCATCTTACTAAATAGTGAAAAACTGAAAACTTTCAACCTAAAATCAGAAACAAGACAAGGATGTCCACTTTCACCACTCCTGTTCAATATAATTCTGGAAATACTAGCCAGAGCAATTAGACAAGAGAAAGAAATAAAGGGAATAAGGATAGGAAAGGAAGAAGTAAAATTATCATTATTTGCAGATGATATGATACTCTATGTAGAAGACCCACAAAAATCCATTAGAAGACTTCTAGAAGTAATAACCAAATTCAGTAATGTTGCTGGATACAAAATCAACAGTCAAAAATCAATAACATTCCTGTACACAAAAAACAAAGTCACTGAGAGAGAAATAAGTGAAACCACACCCTTCCTATAATATCCAAAAAAATGAAATACTTAGGAATCAATCTAACAAAGGAAGTAAAAGATCTATACAGTGAGAATTACCTTACTCTGAAGAAGGAAATTGAAGAAGATCTCAGAAAATGGAAAGATATTCCCTGTTCATGGATAGGAAGAGCAAACATCATGAAAATTGTCATTCTCCCAAAATTATTATACAGGTTTAATGCAATCCAGTCAAAATACCACTTGTCTACCTCACAGAGCTAGAGAAAGCATTCCTGAAATTCATCTTGAACCAGAAGAGACCTAGAATAGCAAAGGCAATTCTGGGTAACAAAGGGAAGGCAGGAGGCATCACAATCCCCGACTTGAAACTGTACTACACAGCTACTGTGATAAAATCAGCATGGTACTGGAATCAAAACAGATCTGAAGATCAATGGAATAGATTAGAAGATACAGCTACAACTACAAACACACTTAACAACCTCATCTTTGACAAAGGGGCCAAAGTTTACATTGGAAAAAAAATAGCCTCTTTAACAAATGGTGCTGGAAAAACTGGCTTTCTATATGCCGTAAAATAAAACTAGATCCATGTCTATAACCATGCACTAAAATAAAGTCAAAATGAATCAAAGATCTGAATATTAAAACAGAGACACTAAACTTACTAGAAGACAGAGTAGGTAAAAATCTTGATGACATAGGAGTAGGCAGAGAGTTCATGAACAAAAATCAAATTGCACGGGAAACACTTCCCAGTATCAACAACTGGGATCTCACCTTACTAAAAAGTTTTTGCACGTCAAAGGAAATCTCCAACAGAATGAAAAGAAAACACACCAACTGGGAAAATATCTTAGCCAATTGTCCATCAGACAAAGGACTTCTATCTAAAACATATAAAGAATTAAAAGAAATCAGGCCCCTAAAATTCAAAGACCCAATCCAAAAATGGGCATCTGAGATGAATGCACACTTCTCAGAGAAAGAAATACAAATGACAAATATATATATGAAAAAATGTTCAACATCAATGGTCATTCGGGAAATGCAAATTAAAACAGCACTGAGATCCCCTCTCACTCCAGAAAGAATGGCCAAGATTAAAAAATCAACCAACAACAAATGCTGGAGGGGCTATGGGTAAAAAGGAACCCTTCTCCACTGTTGGTGGGAGTGTAGACTGATGCAACCACTGTGGAAGTCAATGTGGAGATTCCTCCAGAACCTAGGATTAGACATCCCATTCAACCCAGCTATCCCAGTTCTGGGTATTTTCCCAGAAGAATTGAAAACATTATACCACAGTGATATTTGTGCACCCATGTTTATAGGAACCCAATTTGTAATAGCCAGATCTTGGAAACAACCCAAGTGCCCATCAATCAAAGAATGGATAAAAAAGATGTGGTATTTTTATACAATGGAGTACTACTTAGCTGTCAAGAAAGATGGCATTGAGACTTTTATAAGAAAATGGACACAACTTAAGACCATACTCATAAGTGAGATTAATCAAACCCACATGTGTAAATACCGTATTGTCTCCCTAGTCTAAGAAACTGAAAAAGTATATATGATCCAAAATCTACAATAAATACTATGTAAGGGTAAAAAACTGCTTGAAGAGCAAAAGTATTTGGGAAGGGAAAAGGGGAAAAGAGGGAAGGGAAAAGGAAAAGATATCAATCAGTATATATGCATATGTAAGATAACTAAAATGAACATACTGCTGAATGAATTAGTTATTGGAAAGAACAGTTAATACTCATTTGATTAGACCAATTTTACATGTCTATATCTGTTAATGTAGACAACCATTTTGAAGATAATGATATGCAATATTGCAACCATTGTCGTTTCTATCATCCTGTTTTATAAACCTATAATGTTAGTGTTGTGCATTTACTCTAGCTGTTTGTCTGTTCTGCTTTTTTTCTTTCTTATATGTGTTTTCTTTTTCTCTTAAATAAAAAAAGAAAAATTTGAATTTAAATTAAGGTAATAATGTCAGTCTTAGTATAAGTTTGCACTATAGAGATACTTCTATTATCAAAAGTCAGTGAAATTGCAATTAGATTTCTGCATTAGTTTTATGCAAATTGTAGATAAAAGGGAAAACACTAAGCAAAATTAACTGGAGTTAATAATATGTACACTGAAGTACATGGGGCAAGTTACAGATATCTGCAACTTACATTGAAATGCATCAAAAAATGGGATTGATTGCTGGATAAATGCTTGAAAATATTTGCAGTGGCACATACATTGTAAAACATAGAGGCAAAATAGAGGTGCATTTGCTCTAAAACTTCTTTCACTGTCATATGTTGGAAATTTTTTCACAAAAGAAATGTTGAGTAAATTAATTTAATGAATACATATTTCATACATACAAAATGTGGCAAACCACGGCAAGAGATAAAATACCAGGGGCCAAGAAAGGAAAGACCCAGACAACCAAATATTTCCTGACATTCTTCTTTTATTTTAAAATATTTCACAGATATGCAAAGTGAGAATTAGCCAGTCCTCCGGAGAAAATTTGTGGCTGTTTGTCGGTGTTTGCAGAAACTCATGAATACCACTGAACATCTGCAAAATTATATTCCATGCACTATTCAGTATTCACAGATACTTTTTCAATGGACAAGACAGCTTACAAAATTCAATATAAGCCAAGTTGTATTAAGGAACATTCTTGGCCCTTAAATGCTTTAGTCTTGTCTTAAAACAATGAACACAATCAACTTTATATACTGTGTTTCTGAATGTGTTTGTACAGTCTAATACATGTTTTTTCACTTGGACTTATGCAAAGTAAAAAGGTGATTGAAAGTTATGACCATATCTTCTCAGAAATAACAATAAATTAATGATAAAGTTTACAGTTTTACCTTTTCAAATTTTGTTTGAGTATATAAGGGCCTCTTAGACACAAGAACAGTTTTGTTTGTGTAGAATCTAATATAATTAGAAATAGGTATGGCTAAGAGTTCTGGATCAAGATCACCTTCAAGTGAGTCCTAGCTATGCATTTGCCTGCTAAGACCTTTCAATGCTTTAAGCTTTCTTACCTGCCAAATGTGTGTTATAATGCCAGTCATCTCCTAGAGTTGTTTTCAGGGTTGAAGAAGCCCTTAAAACATTCCCTGACTCACATTATTCATCAACTGCTCGCTAATATTATTAAATTCAGGCTCACAGTTTGGAAAATATAACAAAACCTTCAACATTCTAAGACCAATATAGACATAAAACAGACCCAGATTTCTGATTCCGCTGCTTCTTCTAATCATAGAAATTATTATATTAAAACAAGATACACACAATCTTAGAAAATAAATTAAAGTGTATTTGGTTTTGGGGATGCTTAAAGTATTCACAAGGGAGTTCTAAAAAATAGCTTCCAAAATAATTCCACAAACCCTGCATGGCATTGTTGGTAACTATTTCAGAATCAAGCATTAATTTTTTATTATGTCTTTTACTGACTGCCTTTAGGTTTCCTTGCTCCAAGGAAATCTGTAAAGCCTAAAGAAAAAAAATGAAGTAGTTTTTCAAAGGGGAAAATGAATATTGAGAAATAATAAATGAATTAAAAACTAATAGAGTATATTTGAATACAACAGTATGATAGTTAACATTTTCTAAAATACATAAATGCATAAAGTGTATCTATGCTCTTAAAATATATCAGGATATCTGAAAATGTTGATTCCTTACCCCCCCCAAAGCCTGACCTGTTATTAAAACCTGTTTACTCCACAGGCTGAGATCAGTTAATTATTAGGATTTTTCTAGGCAAATTGCTTGACCTCCTGGTAAGTTCTCTTGATAACATTCTCCTCTCTAATGGTTACCATGTATCTAAAATTCATTGTGTATTACACCAGTTAGAAAGAGCTAGCCCGTGTTTATTTAATCAACATTAATGGATAGCTGTCTCTCAGACTTCATTTGGAAAAATGATTAAAAGAACATTGCAAATAATCCATCTGTGACTCATGGAATCACTGAAATTGAGTCCAGTGTTGGTCCAGCATTCTTATGGATTATCTGGGTCACAGATAGCTAGGCTGCAGTCTTCCTTCACTCCCTTTTCGGGAAATTCGTATTCAATTTGTGCAGCCATTCAAAGAGTTTTGACACAGAAATCTGTTAGGCCCCATCTTTACTGACTATTTTATTGATTTCTTTGTTTTCTTGATTACCTTTCTGTGGTTGCTGAGAAAAAATACCTGACACTCAAAATTAGAGAATGAAAGGTTTATTTATCTTACAGGGTTTGGAGATTTTAGTTCATACTCCCTTGGCTCCAAGGCAGGTGGCATGGCTAAAGGGCAGCCATTCATGGCAGCCACAGCAACAAGAGCAAAAAGGGCAGAAGAAGGGAAAAGCAGACCTCCTTACCTCCCTATATTGTATGCCAGTTACCCACTCCTGGGTGGGTGGAGCATTCATACCACCAATCCCAGTGCTAGACAACAAACCAATTACAAACGCTAGATTCAGTCACCTCCATGACTGCGTGGGGCTTGGAAGGGTCACCAAAAAATAAAAGTAACCATTGTATTTACACTGTAACTCTCATATTGAGTCTGGTCTATCATTTGTGTATACTGAAGAAATACATATTTCAGATCTAAAAAAATCTCCCACATTTTTCACTCAATAGGACTTTCTATTTTAGCATGTAAATAGAGTAGGGAAAAATGTTATTGTAAGTTTATGGATACATTGTTAATCCTCTAATTAAATTTTAATAGGGAGTGAAGATTTAAATCATATTAGAAACATATTTTGACCCACATATGTTTATCATTCTGATCAACCCTGGCAAAAATA
>RJWM01023123.1:6437-32732 GCA_004363535.1 Dasyprocta punctata | reverse complement strand
ACTTGGAAAATTTTCTGTAATTATTTCTGTAAATATGCTTTTAATTTGATTTGTATTGACCCCTGCCTTTTCATTCACACCTTTTATTCGTAAATTATATTTCCTTGGGTTGTCTTGCAGCCGTTGCACTGCCACTTCCAGATTTCTTATTATTTTTAATAAGTCTTGTCTCTCTCTCCCACGCTGCGATTTTCTCTTCCAGATATGAAAGACTATCTTTAGTCTCTTTCAGGTGGTTCTGCCAACTTTTATTGAAGTCTTTGAGTTCCTGGTATTCTCTCTGAATCTGATTGATGCATTCTAAGAGTTTATTTGTCTCATTCTCAATCTCCTTTGATTTTCTGTCCTCCACCTTTCCGGCTATGTCTCCTTTAGAGGCGCTAAGGGATTGCCCAATTATTAATTTCATTTCAATTCTCAGTTGGGCTAACAGTGCCGCTTTAATTTCTTTCATAGCTTCATGGAGTTGTCTCCCCACTTCGGTTGTCATCTCCTCTGAGAGTTTAATTTTTGGACTCCCAACCTTGTCTGCCTGTACGTTAATCGGGTTTGTGCTGCTTGTATCGGAGTCTGGAGAGCGCCCTCTACCTTTCCTTCTTGGCATTTTCCTGGGCTCTGCTGTGTTTCCCCAGCCTGCCTCGGCTCCGCGGATGTCTGGTGAAGTGCGCGAGGATAAGGCCGTCCGCCTAATTTCCTCTGTCACCCCCAGGGCGCTCGTGCAGATTCCGCCAGGACCCTCCAGGGCCTGGTGTGGGCAAGGAACCATGCCTAATTAGGTGCAGTTCCAGTCTCAAGATGGAAGCCTGGTCCTCGCTCTATCTGGGGAGTGGGGGGTGGGGGGTGGGGGGTGGGGGGCTGGGGCCCCCCCGAGTTTACTCACTCACCAGCTCGCGACCACCTCTTTCCACGATCGGTAGCTGCCTCCGCCGTCTCCGCCTTAGCCGGCTCCACCTTAGCCAGCTCCACCTTAGCCACAGAAGTTCAGTCGCGCCATCTCAAGCACTTTAATCGCACCTTCCCAGTTTGAGTCCGTGTTGATTGGATTGAGCTCCGGTCAGAGGCGCCACCACCTTTGTTTGTTTACTTCTTCTTTTTTTTACTCTTTCCGTGGGCTATAGTTCTCATCCTAGACTCCTCTTAGGTCCAGAGGATCCATCTCCCTCCCCTTTCCTTCTTTCTGTTATTGTATTATTTTGTATTCCAGCATTTGGGAGGTATATTCCAGGGAGTCTCCCTACGGTGGAGTCATCAGGTCGGCCATTTTGCAGGAAGCCCCCCCATCTTTTTCTTAGTACATTTTTAGTGGAAAATTTTAAGTAAAAGTTTAACTATTTAAGGTGATAACATTAAAGTTAAACAGATTGTAAAGTAGTGAAATTCTGTTTTTAAAGATACTTTTGCTCCCAGCACTCAGGAGGCTGAGGTAGGTGGAGCGTTGTGAGTTTGAGGCTGGCTTGGGCTACAACTCGAGCACAAGGCCGGCCTGAGCTACACAGTGCGACCCTGCCTCAAAAAACTGGGGCTGGGGGTTTGGCTCAGCAGTTAAGCACCTGCCTGGTAGGTGTGAGGTTGTGAATTCAATCCCCGGTGCCACAAAAAAAAAAAAAGATACTTTTATTCTGTTAGTCTTTTAAGTGAGAAAAATTTAAAAATAAAAAAGAAAAATGTGCTGCTTCTCTAACAGGCCTTCCTTAAAGAATTATGTACCTATGTGGATTTCCCTGACTTTGTCCTCTAGCACAGAGATCTGATTGCTAAGCTTCCTCTTACGTGGTTTCCTTCTTGTGTCACAGCACTCATCTATTTCTTCAAAATCTTATTTTCATAAGCATTCATAGGATGTTTTTGTTTGGGTTAGTTTTGAAAAGCAGTGTGAATTGTCACTGTCCAGTGGGGTCTCCTGTTGTGGCGGAGGCATTTTCTGTCTGCACTGACTACCACGGTAGTCCTCGCGGCATATTGGTCTTGAACACCCAAAATACAGACAGCGTAACTGAGGGACTAAATTTTTAACTTACTTTAACTTTAATTTGTTTAAATCTAAATAGTTTCATGTGGCTAGCAGAGAAGTAGATGTTCTTAGTAAAAAGAGAATTACATACTAGAGAATTAGATATAGTTTCACAGTCTTTACTGTTGTGATTACTATATTTGTGTGTGTTTATGAGGTTGGTGTTTCAAAAGCCTATTTTTCCAAAATAGTCACTATCTTAATAAATAAATCCATTCACAATAAACTTAGCTGTTTAAAAGCCAGAGTTTTTTTTCTTTTTTTTCAAATTCCTGGCCCTAAGCCAGAGTATTTTAAAAATTCTTTCAATTGATACATTTGTTAATATACTACTGACCAACAAAGTGATTTAAGCATAGACTGCATTTCCTTCATTTCAGTATATTTTGGACTAATTATGGTGAAATAATTTTTTTTTTTTTGGTGGCATTGGAGATCAAACTCACAGCCTCACACCTGCCAGACAGGCGCTTAAGCCACTGAGCCAAACTCCCAGCCCTACTTTTTCGAGGCAGGGTCGCACTATGTAGCTCAGGCTGGCCTGGCGCTCGAGTTGCAGTCCAAGCCGACCTCGAACTCACAACGCTTCTCCTACCTCAGCCTCCCGAGTGCTGGTGAAATAGTATTTAAGGCTTAAACTTTTCATCACATGGAATGCTTGACTAAATGATGTCTTTTTCCCATGGCAATACCTTAGAAACTTCTGAAATAGCGTAAGCTGGGATGGACAGGAAAGACTGATGATCGCCTGTGTCTCCCTCCAGCCTCTCTGGCTGATTCCTCGTTTTGATTCTGTTGGTGCAGCTAGGCCTCCGTTGGTGTATCACACTGTGCTGTTTTACAGTAACATTACTCTGAACTTGTCTTGTTTATGCTCCATAGACCAGGCCCGGCCCACGCCCCGGCCTGGAGGAGAGCCTGTGTGTGGTGGGTGTTCAGTAATGGAGCCATTGCGGGGGGGGGGGGGTGTGAAGAAAAGTGACAAAAAGGGCCGGGAGTTTGGCTTAGTGGCTTAAGTGCCTGCCCTGGCAGGTGCGAGGTTGTGAGTTCAATACCAGTGGCGCAAAAAAAAAAAAAAAAGTAATGGAGCCATGTCCAAAAAAAACCTGGACTCTAGAAGGAAAAAGATACAAACAATGAAATTTGAGTCTGTCAAAGGCAAGGCAAGGCTCAGTTTCATGGTGGTGTTGGTGTGGCTAGTTCATGCTGATTAGTTTAGAATGATTTTGTATAGACAGATTTCTCTGGGCATTCTGTTTTGTGACACACGGGCTTGCTGTGTAGTCTAGGCTGGCCTCGGGCACACAGCAGTCCTCCTGCTGTAGCCTCCAGTGTATTGGGGTTCCAAGTGTGTACCACCAGACCCAGCTGGAGCCTTTCTTTTGAAAACAAGCAAACCTTTGTCTAGATATGCAATATATACTAAATAAATTTTGTCTGTATAGTGTAGAAAGATGGAAACAAAGGCGGGAAAATATTTCAGTTTCTAACTGGTCGGACTCTTTTTTTTTTTTTTTTTTTTGGAACCGGGGATCGAACTCAGGACCTTGTTAGTCATTGGTGGAGTGGAGAACTCTCCCAGCTCCTTACTTTCCTTTCTGTTACTTTGGCTTAGGAGCCACAGGTGACAACGTGAAACACCACTGTGTGCCAGACACAGTTTGACATAAACAGAATTCAGTTGCTACTGGTTTGTATTGGTAAGAGTAGAGCTCTTATATTCTTTTATAGTAAATTAGGTGACATAATTTCTCATTTTAAAATGCCAACATGAGCCCAGGCATTGTGGTGCATGCTGTAATCCCAGCACTCAGGAGGCTAAGGCAGGAGGATCATTGCGAGTTCAAGTCCAGCCTGGGCTACATAGTGAGTTCAAGGCCAGCCTGAACTACATAGTGAGAGACCATTCTCCAAGAAAAAAGAAAAAGCCAGCATGATAAAATACAGAAAGGATTTTGTTTCTACTCATCTATTCCTTATTTATTTTTTTATTTTATTTTATTTTTTTTTTTTGGAGAAAGGATTTCACTGTTTCACTATTTCATTTGGGCTAATCGTGAACTCACTATGTAGTCCAGGCTGGCCTCAAACTTGCAGCAATCTTTCTGCCTCAGCCTAAGTGCCGGGACTACAGATGTGCACCACCATGCCCTGCTCTACTTTTTTTTTTGTTAGGAACAGAAACATTATTGAGAGAAGGAAAGCTTCTGTCTGACAGAGACAGAAGGGGTCCTGAGGTCCTGAGTGGGTTGCCGATGCCCTGCTCTACTTATCTGTTGTTACACATACTCTTTTTTTTTTTTTTTTTGTGGCACCAGGGATTGAATTCACAACCTCGCGCCTGCCTGACAGGTGCGTAAGCCGCTGAGCCAAACTCCCGGCCCTGGTTTTTTGAGGCAGGGTCGCACTGTGTAGCTCAGGCCGGCCTTGGGCTCGAGTTGTAGCCCAAGCTGGCCTCGAACTCGCAACGCTCTGCCTACCTCAGCCTCCAGAGTGCTGGGATTAAAGGTGTCCCGCCACCACACCCAGCTCTTATACACATTCTTGAATAATTAATGATTTAAGATGTGAATGAAAGTCAGGCATGGTGGCGCATGCCTTTAATCCCAGCACTTGGGAGGCTGAGGTAGGAGGAGCGTTGTGAGTTTGAGGCCGGCTTGGGCTACAACATGAGCAAGGCCAGCCTGAGCTACATAGTGCAACCCTGCCTCAAAAAAAATAGGGCTGGGAGTTTGGCTCAGTGGCTTAAGCCCCTGCTTGGCAGGCTTGGCAGGCGCAAGGTTGTAAGTTTGATCCCTGGTACAGACCAAAAAAAAAAGATATGAATGAAAGTTTTTATTTAAGGAACTTGAACATGATTTACTTGTGCAAAATAAATTTCCACTTAGAAATTACTCTTTAGAAAAAAAGTTGCCTTCCTGTAGTTCTTTAGAATGACTATGAGAGGCTTATGCTTTCTTTTCTCCCTTGAACCTCAGGGGCCTTGTTGCGCTGACCAGGCCCTGCCCTGAAGAGCGACATCCCCAGCCCTTTAACAATTTTCCGTCACATCAAGGTCTTGTTAAGTATCTGGGCTGGCCTCAAACTTGCAATCTTCTCGAGGCTTTTTCTTTTCTTTTCTAAAAGCTGTGCTATTATGTTTAAATTAACGAACTCAAATAATAATTCTTACTATGCTGCTATTTTTACTTACGCAAATTTTCTTTTCCCTTATATATTTTTGTGAAAATTGGCCACAGAGCCAGTGTGGCTTAGAGATGTGGGTTGTCAGAAGTTAAAATTTAAGTATTTTAGTAATCAAAGGACCCACTACGTTATGCAGAGTAATGACTTTCCTGCCATTTTGTTATTTGTGTCAGGTCTCGGGCCAGAATGAAAGTGAGCTCCAGAGCGTGGAGAGCAGCACTGACTGTGCCAGTGAAACAGGAAGAGATCATTTCCATTTCTTCTGCTTGTGTGAAAGGTGTCGGCACCACCCTGCCAGTAATTAAATCTGCAGGCTGTCCAGGGACAAATTGTAGTCTTATTTTAGCATATCTGTAACCATATATAGGACTATTTAATGTTGTGATGGAGTAAGACTTCTTTTTAAAGCGATATTTCTATTTTAGGCACCCCAGATCTCAGGTTAATGAATCTAAGAGAATTCTCCTTTCTCCTGTTACACAGTGCAGTTAGGGATATTAGTGAAAACAAAGTGAGTGGAAATGCTTTCAGAAGAGGTCCCATTCTTAGAGGAAAAAGCACATCTGGAGTGTGTGTGGTCCATGCTGCCAACATACAGCTGTGGTATTTCAGTAGTACTAGTGGTTTAATGGTGTGAACTCTTTTTTGTTTGTTTTGTTTTATTTTTTTGAGACAGGGTCTCACTTTGCAGTTCAGGCTGGCCTTGAACTCACTATGTACAGTTGCTCCTGTAAGAAATTTAGTGACTTCAAGCAACACAAGTTTGTTATCTTATATCTTTGGATCTCGGAAGTCTGCTGCGGATCACGTTACCAGCAGAGCAGCATTCCAGCTGAAGGTCTGGAGGAAGTGCTCCTCCCCTTGCCTCTTCCGCCTTCCCGAGGTCTCCTGCTCCTTTCCAGTTTCAAATCCAGCTGCGTGGTGTCTTCAGATCCCTCTGCCATTCTCCTCCCTTCCTTCTCTCTCTCTGGGTCCCTGCCAGAGTAACACCAGCGAGTGTCCCAGTGTTGTTTTCTGCCTGCCCGTGTTCATTTAGCAGCTTTCTTCCTTCACTTACTGTACTAAGCACAGGTGCACAATGAGCACGCCTTTGTTAGAAATGAAGTAGTGTCATTTGTTTTTCTTTCTGTAACTAAAGAGCACGTGTACACTTTGGTTTGGGAAGTAAAGATAAGTATGAATTTTCATTATCTGAACCCTAGGTGATTCTGTGATCAGTTAGCTAGCTACTCAAGGACACCTGAAATGTAGTACAGCATTGTAATATAAATTGACTTTGTGTTTAGGCTAGGCTTGGTATTAATGTATAATTGATACATTACTAGAGATCCAAATTCTTCTTATGTGTCATGTTCAGCAGTGACCACATTGTGTCAGTCTCTGTTAATCCCATGACAGTAGCTATAATTTTTATGCACTGATAGGAAATACAAAGGTTCATGTTACAACACACCCGGGGCATGAAAAATGTCACTGGAAAATATGTATTGTAATAAATTGTTAGTACTTCATATAGCTCATAGAACTATTTTTAGATTCATGGTAGAAAGTATTTTAAGTGTGGTTATATAAATGTTTAGTTTCTTGGAAAAAATATTTTTTATAGTTTATGACTCTTCGGGGTGATATGTCTATACTCTTTCTAATACTTAATATCTTCTATGATTTTTCTGATGAAAATATTACTTGCTGGAATAAAACATTAAATACTAAAACTTTTGAAAAAGTTTAAAAATAATCTGAACAAATTTTTGTTGTTGCGTTTTCTCTTCGTGATCTGATTACCTGTTGGTTTTGTACTGAATGTGTAAATGAGCATACTGCAGATACTTTCTAAATTTTATTCATGCGTCTAAGGGGAAAAAGCAAATCTGTAGTGTGAGTGAAGTTTGCACTGCTAACATGTAACCTGTGGCTCTTCAGTAATAGTAGTTGTTTAATGGTTTTAGCTCTGTTTTGTTTGTTTCTTTTATTTTATGTTTTTTGAGACAGGATCTCACTTTGTAGTTTAGACCGACCTCGAGCTCATTGTATAGCCCAATCTGGCCTCAAATTCTTGGAGATCCTACTGCCTCAGCCTCCTGAGTGCTAGAATGATAGGTATGTACCACCATGCCTGGCTAGCTCGTATTAAAATATTTAAATTGTTAATCCAATTCTGTGGCCCCTATTATAAAATTTTCTTCTGTTTAGGATTGATTTATTTATGAATACCGTGCCCGGCACCGCAGCTGGCTATGGGGATGGCTGTAAGTCCCATGGTCTCAACATAAACTTCCATTCTCTCCATATTCTCTGATATCTAAATTGTTTTTATTTTCCAGGGTTACATACCTGCTTTTGTTAAATGCTTCTAAGTTGGTTTTACAGCATAGCAAGGAAAGCCCTTCAAAAGTAGACCACTCGGACCTTCATAATGCTATGAAACCAAGCAAGCTCCGAATGGAAACTGGGGACACTGGTCTGTGGTCACGCTTGGAGTGCAGCTCTTCTCCCTGTGTGCTCAGGCCGGTACTCAGTCCTTGAGCTGGCCAACCGACGTTTGAGGTACCCTGCACACTCTCCCTGTCCCCATGTCCCTGTTATCCAGGGAGCTTTGCCCTTCCATCAGAGGGACCTGTCTGGGTATGTTTTATCTGTAGTGCTCAGGACCTGGAGTGGTACAGGCATTCAGTATGAAGTGAGTGGGTGACTTACCAAGAGTGATTTCTGAGCCTCCCCTCCAGCCCTTGCCCTTTGTTTCCTTCCCTCTCCAGTAGTATGGTAAGCCATACAATGTGTGTGATTCCAGGGACCTTATCTGCATTTTCAGCCTTAGAAGTTTAGTGCCTGGAGCTGGGCGTGGTGGCGCACGCCTTTAATCCCAGCACTCGGGAGGCTGAGGTAGGTGGAGCATTGTGGGTTCGAGGCCCGCTTGGGCTACAATGCGAGCACAAGGCCGGCCTGAGCTACATAGTGCAACCTTGCCTCAAAAAACTAGAGCTGGGAGTTTGCCTCAGTGGCTTAAGAGCTTGCCTGGCAGGCATGAGGCTGTGAGTTCGATCCCTGGTGCCGCAAAAAAAGTTTAGTGCCTGGCCCAGTGTCTACTCAGTAATAGGTCCTTGTTTTATTAGAGAAGCCAGTATAGACTGGTGGCATGCAGACAGCCTGGCTATAACTTTTGCCATTATAGTAGCAACAGGAAGGGAAGGAAGGAGGAACTGGCAGGAATCCAGTCCAGCTTCCTTTCAGCCTACAGAGGGCGGTTACCAGACTGCAGCTCGTGTCCACAGTTGGTGTAGTATTTTACTACTTTTCTTTTTTTTTAAACAGGGTCTCAGCCTAGAACTTACTTTGTAGCCCAGGTTGGCCTCAAACTCACTGTGATCCTTGTGTCTCAGCCTCCTGAGTGCTGGATTACAGGTGTGTGCCACCATGCCTGTTATTTCTTACACACTGCTTTTGAGTTCATATTCGTACACACACTCACATACACACTTCTTTTATAACAAGATGGGCCTGTAGAATGTAGTTGGTGCTGCGGTAGAGTATAGGAGGGTGCTGCATCACCAGAATGATCTACTTGACCTGGCTTTAGGGGTGTGATGTGTGAGGGATGGTCTTGGAGACTGAGCAGGAGTGAGAGGACATGCTGGAGTGGTGGAGGGCAAGGTGGGAGAGCTGGAGCTCTAGGAGAGGTGGCTGGACTTACAGGCAGGGCCTAAGTCATGAAGTGCCTTTTATGTTTTGGGTTTGCGCTAAGGGATGGAGAGCCACAGGATATCCTTAAATGTGAATGTTTTTGTTTTGTGCTTAAGTGCTGTTGAAGCTGTAGAAGGTAGGCTGGAGATGGACAACATGGGAAGCAGGAAGCTCTCTTAGGAAACTGTGGCTATAGGGAAACAATCCACAGCCAGTGAGCAGGGGAAAGGTGGGCAGCCATGGAGAGAGCCGGAGGGCGGAACCAGCCCAGCCTGTGCGTCGCAGCCGCCTCTAGTGGGCAGGTGCCTGCCTGCTCCCTTTTGTGTCATCCGCTGTCATACAGCTTTCTGCATTAGTATTGCTTATTTCACCCATTGTCCCCTTCCATACTCTTTACGTATTAAGAAATCTTTTCCCATCCCAAGTTGATAAAGCTCTCCTGTTTTATGTTTTTGTTTGTATCTTAAAAGTTTTATTCTTTATATTAGGTAGGTCTTTAATCTCCCTGGGGTTGGCATATGAATATGGTGAGGATCTAACTTGTTTACTTCTGTGTGGGTGAGTAGTGTCAGTCCCACTCTTGGAGTCTTTTGCCTTCCTTTCTACTCTGCAGTTTGGCTTCTGTCATAGTCTGCTTCCCATCTAGACTTGGTTCTGTATGCCTAGGATTTTACTCCATTTCAGTTTCTCTCCTTTCCCAGTACCTTACCTTTTAATTACTGTAGTTTAATAAATATAAAATTTTTTATTTTAAGCAGTATTAACATTGTGCATAAATCAATGATTTTTTTGAATGGGTATTATAGATTTTATTGTTGAGAAACAAATTTTTCTTAATATTTTTTGTTTCTTTTTACAGCATTCTTTTTTATTGAGAAATTGTTTCATAAAATTCATCCCTTTGCCAGGTGTGGTGGTGTACATCTGTGATCCCAGCATTTGGGAGTAGGATTGCTGCAAGTTTGAGACCAGCTTAGGCTAAAGTAATGAGTTCAAAGCCAGCCTGAATTACGCAGTGAGACCCTGTCTCAAAAAAAAAAAAAAATTATTATTACTAGTTTTTGTTTTGTTTTGTTTTGTTTTTTTTTAGGCAGCATCTCACTCTGCAGTTCAGGCTGGCCTCAAACTTGTAGCAATCCTCCTGCCTCAACCTCTCGAGTGCTGGGATTACAGGCATGCGCCACAATGCCCAGCAAAAAAAAAAAAAATTTTTTTTTTAAAAGCTCACCCTTTTATTAAAGTATACAGCTTAGTGACTTTCAGTATAGTTGTATTCACAAGCTTGTGCAACCATCACCACCAATTTCAGAACAAGAGATTTTCTGCCTATTAGCATCACCCTCTATTCCATTCTTCCTCCCAGCTCCTGGCAACCAGTAATAATTTTTCTGCCTGTACAAATTTGCCTTTTTTGGACATTTCATAAAAATTACATAATTTGGTATATGGCCTTTAAACTTATTTAAATTGAGTAAAGATGATAGCATAACAAGACATTCTATAGGAATATTTCTGGCTTTCAGAAAGTAGGACAAGCTTTTCCAACCTGGGCCTGGCAGAATGACTCCCACAAAGAAGGGGGGGGGTGAAAAGAAAGGCTGCTTTGTCACCAACAAGATGGCGAAGTAAGAATAGGCATCGGCATTCACAAGTGTCTCTGCAGGGTGACCTTCAGGAAGCCTGTGTCTTGTGTACTTCCGGGGATCCTGGGGTCTGCCGAGGAGGCTCCAGATGTGCGCCTCAATTCCAGGCGCAGCCAAGACGTTGGCCCAAAGAGACAGGCGCTGTCTCATGCCTTGTTTATACGTGCAGGTCCAGAACACTCACTGAGGATTAAGAGTCACCAAACAAGCTCTGTACTTGGATGGCCATGGCCCTATTACCACTTTCAAAAATCGAGGAAGTCGCTGGATTTGTGCACCGGGGGCACAAACCATGCAGTGCATAGGAGGCCAGTCAGACAATATAGTGAGACCCTGGCTCAAATAAACAACCCCCTCAGCAAAAAAGAAAATCATCAATATTATTTATTTTATTTTTATTACAATTTTTTGGGAAGGGGTATCGGGAATTGAACTCAGGACCTTATGTTTGCTAGGTAAGCACTTATGCCACTGAAGATATCCCCAGCCCTATTTTTATTATTTAAGCATCAAATTCATGTTTTATTTTTCCCTCACTAATTAAAGAATGGTCAGTCTTACGCTTTTGCTCAGTTGCTTAATTAAGTGTCACCCAGAAAATCTGGTTCCAGACAGGTAACTTCTGTTGATGTATCTCCAGTTTGTCACATACAGATGGAGTGAGATTACTTTGTTTTGCTGCATCTTGTCCGTAGTTGTATAAAAATGGCATGAGGTTTGCATGGTGGTGCACACTTCTAGTCCTGGCCATTCAGGAGGCTGAGACAGGTGGATCTTGCCCAGGAATTCAAGGCCAGCTTGGGCTACATAGTGAGATGATGTGTCTTTAAAAAAAAAAAAAAAAAGACATGGTTTGCTTCATATCTTACTGGAAATTAGTAAAATGGTGTGAAAATGTAGAGACTATATTCTTTTCCTGAATTTTTTTTTAAAGCACATTTTTCCAATTTAACTCAGAAATCAGTCAGCAGTTTGGAGTTCTTTTTTAAAAGTGACTACCTTGAAAATTACTGGAAAGAACTGGGCGTGGTGGCACACGCCTTTAATCCCAGCACTCTGGAGGCTGAGGTAAGCGGAGCGTTGTGAGTTCGAGGCCCAGCTTGGGCTACAAGGTGAGCACAAGATTGGCCTGAGCTACGTAGTGTGACCCCACCTCAAAAACAAAAACAAAAACAAAAACTAGGGCTGGGAGTTTGGCTCAGTGGCTTAAGCACCTGTCTGGAAGCCGTGAGGTAGTGAGTTCAATCCCTGGTGCCGCAAAAAAAAAAAAAAAAAAAAATTACTGGAAAGTCAGGATACACAGGTAAGGGTTGCTGCTAGGGAGTGTTTGTGTAGTAAAATGCTGTCAGCCTTTGTGGCAGAAGTCACATTGATTATATTTACTGCCAAGTCACACAGGAAAATGTTTCCCCTAAGTCACAGTCTTTAAAGTTTCCAAGAGTCAGCCCCAACCAGAATGGTGCAAACTTTAAATGATTTGATGCTCTGCCAGCAGCTTTTTTTTTTTTTTTCTTTTTGAGACAGGGTCTTGCTATGCAGTTCAGGCTGGCCTTGAGCTCACTTTGTAATTGAGGCTGGTCTCGAACTCACAGTGATCCTCCTGCCTCAGCTCCCAAGTGCTGGAATTAGAGGAGTGGGCCACCACGCCTGGTATCTGCCAGCAGTCTTGAATCTCTTGTCTTGTCTTGTTTTGAGACAGAGTCTCCGTTTGTAGTGCAGGCTGGCCTTGAACTCACTCACTGCAATTCTGCCTCAGCCTCCCAAGCACTGTTATAGATGTACTCTCCACCATGCCCAGTTTAAATTGTATGATTTTGACATCCTCAAATTTTTATTAGAAAGTTACAAGACACCTTCCTTTTTTTTTTTTTTTTTTTTTTTTGCGGCACCGAGGATCAAACTTACAACCTCACGCCTGCCAGACAGGCGCTTAAGCCACTGAGCCAAACTCCCAGCCCTTAGAAAGTTACAAGAAAAAGAAAGATTTGTTAAGTGCTCATAGAGGAAGTGCCATTATATAATGGTCTTAAAGTCTGAAAGTTCAAAATTAGTATTACCATGGGAATATAACAAATTGAAAGAAAATTTTCCATATCTCAGAAATAATATGCTTTTGATTGAAGTGGCTAAAACTTTTTAAAATGTGTATAATTACCAAGGCATCACACTTAGATGCCACTAAAAGTATTTTATTTCATTTGTGGCAGATAGTAAATTTTGCTCTCTGATAAGTGTTTGTTTTCTCAAAGGATAAAATAATGTAAAGACAAGTGGAACAGTGCTTCCATTTGCAATTTTGTTTGTATTTCCGTGACAATTTTTAAGCAAAATCTATTTTGTTTGAAAGATTGATGTTGCATTGTGTGGTCACTGTGCCAAGTTTGGCTGTTGCTTTTCTACAATGAAAAATAGACTAGATGCTGTCAATGTTAATGTTTTTTAGTGCATAAAAGGTAAATATTGTTACTCATTTCCTTTTTGGTGCTGTAGAAGTGTGGGCAGGTTCTTAGAATCGTGGGTGGTTTTTCTTTTGTTTTCTACCTTTTTTGGGGGGTGGGGTTAAAATGTGATTAAAAAGGACACATCACTTTTAAAGGAAGAATATTGATTTCACTGTGATTATATCTTACGTAAAGGGTAGAAATTGACTTTGCTTTTGTTCATATTTAGTAGCTGTTGGTTTTTGCTGATTTTTTAAAAGATATGTATTTGGGTTCTTTAAAAATAAAATCAACCAGGTGTGGTGCCATGCTCCATAATTGCAGCACTCCGAAGGCTGAGGCAGGAGGATTGCCATGAATTCAGGCCAGCCTGAGCTACATAGTGAGTTCAAGGCTGGCCTGAGCTATATATTGAGATCCTGTCTTAAAAAAGAGAACAAAATAAAACAAAACAGCAGCAACAACAACAACAAAAAAAAGGTAAGCAAAATGGATCAAAGATCTAAGTGTTAAAATAGAAATACTTAGTTTTCTGGAAGGTAAAATAAATAAAACTATAAAAGTCATAGGCAGAGGCAAGGACTTTCTGAACAGAACCCCAGTTCCAAAGGAAATAGTCCCAAGAATCAACAAATAGGATGATACCAAATTAAAAATCTGCACAGCAAAATGAAAAAACAGAGTGAAGAGACAACCTGCATAATGGAAAAAAATTGTTCCATCCATTCCTCAGACAGAGAACTAGTATCTATACTGCATAAACAACTTAAGAGGTTAGACTCTCCAAAATAACCCAATCAAAAAATGGGTAGCTAGCACCTGCCTGGCAGGTGAGTTCGATCCCCAGTGCCAAAAAAAAAAAAAAAATTGGGTAACTGACATGAATAGACACTTCTCAGAAGAAGTACCAATGACCAATAAATGTTCAGCACCACTGGTCATTAGAGAAATGCAAATTAAAACAACACTGAGAATCCATCTTACCCCAGAAAGAATAGCTATCTTCAAGAAATCAAATAATAGTGTGCTAGCAAGACTGGAGGTGGGGTGGGGTGGGCGGGGGAGGAACCCTTCTTTCTATGTTGCTGGTGGGAGTGTAAACTAGAGTAACCACAATGGAAAGCAGTACGGAGGTTCCTCAAAAAACTAAAACTAGAAATTCCATCTGACCCAACTGGGTATCTTCCCAAAAGAGTTAAGAGGATCCTATCACAGTGATATCCTGAATACTGATGTGTATACTAGCATAATTCATAATAGCTAAATCTTGGAAGAGACCCGTATGTCCATCAGCAAACGAATGGATGCAGAAAATGTGGTACTTACACACAGTGGAGTACTACTGGGCCATAAAGAAGGATAAACTTGAGTCATTTGTAGGAAAATTGATGCACTTTGAGGCCATAATGCTAAGTGAAACAAATCAGACACACAGGCCTAAACATCACATGGTTTCTTACATGCAAAACCCAAAGTATTGTTAAAGAGCAAAATAAGAGAGAGAATGGGAAGTAGGATGATAGCTCTTTCTCACAGGGCAAGAGGATCAAGAGAAGGATGGAGGGGAGGGGAAAAGGATGAAAAAAGAATTAAAATGTGTGTGTGTGTTTGTTTGTTTTTTGAGACAAGGTCTTCTTGTGTAGTTTAGGCTGGCCTTGAACTGACCTTGTAGCCCAGGCTGGCCTAGAATTTACGGCAATGCTCCTGCCTCAGCCTCCCGAGTGCTAGGATTACAAATGTGCACTAGCACACCCAAATAAGAATTAAGGTGTATTGTGTATGTGTACTAATTCCACACAAGGAATGTAAATGTTATGTACTGCAAACAGGTACTAATAAAAAAATTAAAACATTAAAATTCTACTTCCCACTCACTTTGAAATAAGAATGAGTAACTTGCAGTTGTAAAGCAGATATTACTTCTGTTATTTTAAACTATGCATATTACATTATTAAAAATTAACTTTGAAATTATGAAGCTAACATGGATAATATACAATGTTCTGATCATCCAGTTAAAGGATTTGTGGAGTGTTTTGTTTTGCTTGGTTTTGGTTTCAATTTTTGGGGGGCAGTACTGAGAATCAAACCCAGGACATTGTGCATGCTAGGCAAATACTTTACCACTGAGCTATAGCCTGAGCCTTGATTAACATGTTTAAATTAAAATATAAATAAAGCCAGGTGTGGTGACACTCACCTTTAATCCCAGGACTCGGAATGCTGAGGTAGGAGGAGCGATGTGAGTTCAAGGCCCGCTTGGGTTACAACGTAAGTGCAAAGCTGGCCTGAGCTACATAGTGCGACCCTGCGTCAAAAAACTAGGGCTGGGAGTTTGGCTCAATGGCTTAAGCGCCTGTCTGGCAGGCGTGAGGTTGTGAATTCAATCCCTGGTGCCGCAAAAAAAATAAAAAATTTATATATACATACACACACACACACACACACACACAACCAGAAAAAATAGAGTCTCTTCAGACCCTGGCATTGGGGTTTTAGCATTCTTTTTATAGATTAAGCAAGTTTTTTCAAGTTTTTACTTTGTAAAAGTAAAGGCTCTAGTTTCACTCTAATAAATCCACATCCTACAAATAATGGATCATATATATATATATATGTATATACACATATATATGTGTATATTTTAAATTAATTCCCCTCTCCCATTTTCTTCTTGGTATAAATTTGAGAAGAAATAGTAAAGTTTTTTTTTTTTTTTGCAGCATCGGGGATCGAACTCACAACCTCGCGCCTGCCAGGCAGGCGCTTAAGCCACTGAGCCAAACTCCCAGCCCTAGATTTTTGAGGCAGGGTTGTACTATGTAGTTCAGGCCAGCCTTGCGCTCACATTGTAGCCCAAGCTGGCCTCGAAATCACAACGCTCCTCCTACCTCAGCCTCCTGAGTGCTGGGATTAAAGGCGTGCGCCACGATGCACGGCAATAAGATCTTTCTTCACACCAGAGATCTTCATATTCTACCATTAAGTGTAAATCATTCTGAATTTTTTTGGAAAGATTCGTCTGTTTGTAGTAGTTTCAGGGGCAGGACCTGACTGTCAACATTGTTGTTTAGTTAGAGATCAGAATTTGTCTTCATTTGATACCTTCCTCTTCATAACTCAATCCATGCTTGTCTCTCTGTGCCACATTTCAGGGGTTTTTTTGGCTTTAAAACAAAATGATTTTCTAATTTTTAGCATTATGTATCTTACAGTATATTTTTTCTTTATTCAGTATTTTTGCTGCAAAAATAGCCAAACTAAAAATGCCACATTTTCAAGGACCAGCATAGCCAGTTGATTACCATAGATTGTCTGCATGCACGCATAGATTGTCTGCATGCACGCCATTTCTGTTACTATGGAAACACATTCAGACTGGATTTATCATAAACCTTGAGAAATGCACCTTACAACAGTTCACATAAAGAAACATCTGGATCCCTTGTTTGTCCTGGTAGAGGGAGACCACTCTCTTCTTTTGTGGGGAGTATACTATAGTCCATTATTTTCTCTAGCCATAAAAGTTCTAATGTGGGTTTATCAAGCACACAGTTTTTAATATGAGTGATTATATTTAGTGAAATAGCTTTGGGAAATAAACCTTTATGTTAATGCTAATTCATGAATTATGACTATAGAAACTTTTTTCTTTTCTTTTTTTAATATAAAATATATATATATATATATATATATATATATATATATATTTGGAGACAGGGTCTTACTGTGTAGCCCAGACTGGTCTTGAACTCACAGCAGTCCTCCTGCCTTAACCTCGTGAGTGCTGGGATTACAGGCGTACAGCACGATGTCCAGCCTTATAATAATAAAAGTTTTAAATAGATGTGTTTGTATGATATGCATGTATGTATATGTATTTTTTATTATTATTTTTTTAACCCAGCGCCTTGTATGTGATAAGCAAGTTCTCTGCTACTGAGCTATGTACCCAGCTTGTTTTATTTTGAGAAGCGTCTCACTAAATTGCCTAGGTTGTCCAGGAACTTGTGGTCCTCCTGCCTCAAGCTTTCCAAATAACAAGGAGTACGGATGTACATCACAGTGTCTAGCTGTATAATACTTTTTAAAATGTATGTTGCTCTTTTGTTAGGTTAATAGGCTCCCTGGAAGTTGATTTGACTTCATGCCATTTTCTGGTGATTTAAAACTTTCTGGGGCAGCTTCTTCCAGAGCCGAGTGTCAGTCAGATGTTACCTGAGGAGATGGTAACTGCTTTTCTCTTACAGTCTCCATGGAGAGACCCTTTAACATGTTTCATTTAAAACCAGGCGTGGTAAAGCCGGGCGTGGTGGCGCACGCCTTTAATCCCAGCACTCAGGAGGCTGAGGTAGGAGGAGGGTTGTGAGTTCGAGGCCGGCTTGGGCTACAACGCGAGCGCAAGGCCGGCCTGAGCTACATAGTGCGACCCTGCCTCAAAAAACTAGGGCTGAGAGTTTGGGTCAGTGGCATAAGCGCCTGTCTGCCAGGCGCAAAGCTGTGAGTTCGATCCCCGGCACCGCAAAAAAAAAAAAAAAGCCAGTCGTGGTGGTACACTCCTGTAATCCCAGCATCGGGAGGGTGAAGCAGGAGGATCGTTGCAAGTTCGAGGCCAGTCTGGGCTACAAAGTGAGCCCAAGGCCAGCTTGAACTGCACAGTGAGACCTTGTCTCAAAAAGACAAAAAAAAATAAAAAAATAAAAAAAAGTTTCACTTACATGTGACAGCTTTTAAATTTACATAGTTCAGTTTAAAAGATGGCATTCTGTCCCCCGAACCTTCCACTTGCATTCTAAAAGCGTATGAAATATGGTGATAAACTTACTTCCTGCTATTGAGAACTCAAAAATGGATAATTTCAGATTAATTCCAAGAGGCATGCATGGGGTATTTTAGGAATAAAATATACCGTGTTGCACAGACTATCTTAGAACTTCTGTGACTGCTTCTTAGAAATGTTGTTTTGTACTCACAAGATGGTTAGAGTTAAGCCAAAAAGTATAAAAGGGCATAGTAACATGGAAGACATGCAGGAGATCACATTAGTAAAGGGACCAAGGTATGAAATCACGTGTGCTCATTAAGCGTTAGTAACTTAGCATTATTAGTGGAATGGCTTTAGGATGGAGAGGTAAGTTGGGTGTTTGGGCTTTTTAAAATGTAGGTAGTGCAAAACCCCCACTGAAGAAGTTTAATCTGAAGAGTGATGAGGTTAGATTTACAAATTAACCTGGGAATATATTTAAGGGGTGGTGGGTCTGAAGACAGAAATAGGCCATTTATGGAGCGTATTAGAACCACTCTGATCCCAGAAGGCCTAAGTAATGGTGTCAGTATGAAAAATTTCAAAGTATAAGAAAATACAAAGTTTTCTTTTGTTGAGTAAAGACTGGCATTTCAAACATAGAAAAAAATGAGTATATAAATGGCACAGCATGTAATTGTGTAAAGTAAAACCCAGCAAATGTACATTGTACTGAGGACAGCTCATTTTATGAATTTGTTAAAGCGACTCAAGCTACGCGTTTGCAATTTTTAAATTTTTATTTATTTATTTATTTATTTTTTGCAGTATCGGGGATCAAACTCACAACCTTGCACCTGCCAGGGCAGGCGCTTAAGCCACCAAGTCAAACTCCCAGCCCTGGTTTTTTGAGACAGAGTTGCACTATGTAGCTCAGGCCAGCCTGGCACTCAAGTTGTAGCCCAAGCCGGCCTCAAACTCACAACGCTCCCCCTACCTCAGCCTCCCGAGTGCTGGGATTAAAGGTGTGCGCCACCATGCCTGGCTGCGTTTGCATTATTGATACTTAATTGGCATACACACACATGCATGCATGACCTCCAGTTTATCTTTTTTTTTTTTTTTTTTTTTTGTCTTTTTGAGACAGGATTTTGCTATGCAGTTCAGTCTGGCCTTGAACTCACTTTGTAGCCCAGACTGGCCTTGAACTTGCAGGGATCCTTCAGCTTCAGTCTCCTGAGTGCTGGGTTTACAGGTATGAGCCGCTATGCCAGGGTCAAGATTATCCTCTTAAAGCACGACATGATTCCTTTTCCTTATTTTCTCTGCATCTATGACTTTGTTTTTTCATGTTTTGAGATAGGGTCTCGCTGTGTAGCTTTGGTTGACCTTGAACTCGCTAGCTCAGCCTGGCCTTGAACTCCCAGCAGTCCTCCTGCCTCAGCCTCTTGAGTGCTGGGATCACAGGCATGCACCACTATGCCTGGCTACATGTATGTTTGACTAAAGGATTCTGTAAACTATTCTATTACCATTCCTCCCACAAATAAATTGGTAAATAAGAGCTCTAAAGCTTTGGTTGATGGATTTCTGACCTTTTTTTTTTTTTTTTTCTTTAAAACTATGGATAGCTGCAACCAAATTTTGGAAAAAGTATTCATTGATTTTTTTTTTTTTTTTTTTTTTGGGCAATGGGGATCGAACTTACAACCTCACGCCTACCAGGCAGGCGCTTAAGCCAAGCTGAACTCCCAGCCCTAGTTTTTTGAGACAGGGTCTCACTATGTAGCTCAGGCCGGCCTCAAACTCACAACACTCCTCCTACCTCAGCCTCCCGAGTGCTAGGATTAAAGGTGTGTGCCACCACTCCTGGCTTGGTTTTATTTTTTTCTTATTAACCTCAAAACCTTGGTCGGAGGACAATCCCTGCATCCCCACCTTACAACCTCATGCCTGCCAGGCAGGCACTTAAGCCACTGAGCTAAATCCCCAGCCCTATTTTTTGAGACAGGGTCTCACTATGCAATTCAGGCTGGCCTTGAACTCACTTTGTAGCCCAGGCTTGTCTCAAACTCGCAATGATCCTCCTGCCTCAGCCTCCCAAGTGCTGGGATTACAGGCGTGCACCACCACACTTGGCTTCCCCAGCTCTTATGTTTTTATTTTGGTGCGGGGTGTAAGTTGCCCAGGCTTGTCTTGGTCTCGAGATTCTGATGCTCCTGTCTCAGGTGTTCAATATAATAACCACATGTGCGCCACCACACCTGCCAGAGGAAGAATTTCTGTCTATGTACTGATTTCCTTTCCTTGAAACTAAAGATTAGAATGGGCAGAAGACCAATGCAGTTACTTAGCCTCCCTCCAAATTGTTAACTCTGGGAGGAGATGGGAAATGTGAAGATGTTTTTGTTGTTGTTACTTACCTAATTGGGGATCGCAGGAAATAAGCTAACTTTAAGAGCTGATGCTGTGGAAGAGAGTGTATGTTTTAAGCTTCCATTTACTGGCTGTGGGACTGTGGCCTTGATTTTTCATTTTCTTAATGGGGATAGTAGTATTTTTCACAACGGCGTGTTCTGAGGTATATAGGAATATAGCAAATGTAAAACATTTAGTATAGGATTGATGTGTAGTAAGCTCTAGAATATTAGCCACTCATATTATTATCATTAATATTGTATTTAGTAATAAAATTTAAGCATGCTGTCCTCATGAGGAATTTATTAGGACAAGGGTATGAGAATTTCAGGTGACCTGTACAAGTTGGTTTTAATACAGTAGGTGAAAACCCCCAACTTCCCCAGCCTTCTGGTCTTTCACAACTTTATGCTCCTTTCTTGGCATTGTTTTTCCTCCTCAAATTCTCTTCCAACTGTAGAGGTAACAATTTAATTCTTAGTCAGCCTTCTGTATTAGACTGTTTATTTTACAAGTCTTAACTCCTAAAATCTTGATTTACTAAAAGACTGCAAACGCACATAGGTCAGATTATGATTGGCTGGTTGGTTGCTGTTTTACCAGTTCTGTGTGCTGACCATTGTAACAAACAGGTGTTGAGTTCTCACTGTACACTAGGTATTGTCCACAGTAGTGTTTGTGGATTAACTCTTAGTTCCTTGAACAACCCTGTGTAACAGGATAGACAGTTATAAGCACCCAGAGTTTCTGGATAAGGAAAACTAAGATTTCAGGATACCGAATAAATCATCTACAAGTCACATGGCTAACACTCCTTGGAGTAAGCGGGGTTTTGAACTTGACTGTTTGAATTGCAGCCTGTACTTTGAACAGTACTCAATTGAGAGCCTCCCAGTTAATAATGTCTTAACCATTGTGTCAGTGTGTCTGTTTGAAGGTTGATTGCCAGACTCTGATACATATAAAAATCAGTATGTAAAGAAATGTACGTCCTAACATATCTTTTAGAAAGGAATTGTTGAAAAACAAAGCTGCTGCCTTGATTGGATTATCAATCAGGTTGTGCTGGAGGTGTAACGCAGAGAAGCACCCATCCATGCTTCATCTTCCTGCAAAATATAGCAGTACGGCGCACTGGCTTAGTTAGTATAAGAATTTAATGGAGGCTCTTACCAACTTAGGAATTTTTTTTACTCAATAGTTAATTATGATTTATGAGTGTCATTTTAAAACATCAGTCCATTACACCATGTAGAAATAAGTATGCAAAAGCCTGTGAAATTAATCCCAGCACTCGGGAGGCTGAGGTAGGCGGAGCGTTGTGAGTTCGAGGCTGGCTTGGGCTACAACGCGAGCGCAAGGCCGGCCTGAGCTACACAGTGCGACCCTGCCTCAAAAAACCAGGGCCGGGAGTTTGGCTCAGCGGCTTACGTGCCTGTCAGGCAGGCGCGAGGTTGTGAGCTCCATCCCCGGTGCCGCAAAAAAAAAAAAAAAAAAAAGCCTGCGAAACAAAACATACTTTAAACACATTTAAGTGAATAGATAATCTCAAGTTTCAGATTGTGTAGTCATGTCATTGTTATGCAATGGTAGCCACGTAATCCTTAACTTCAGTTGCAGTAAAACCTTCTGAATTCATTTCCATTGCAGATTCCAGCTTCTGTTCTCCTGCCCTTCACAGCTTTCCTTTAGGGTTAAGATGGCTGTAGGACGGCAACTTCAGGTTTCAAATCTTCATTATATCTGTCTCAAGGGAAGTTTTCCCATTGCCATAGCCAGCAAGGCAAAGTAAGTTTCAGGTGGATCTAATGAAGCAAGTTGTTCCTCATTCTAGCCACAGATAAGAAACTCCACATGGAGGAATACCCCTGCCTGGTTGTACTCCTGTAACACAGAACCACTCTATACCAGCTGAGCCATGGAGCTGAGTCCTTGTTAAACAACAGGTGTTACTGGCCAAGTTTTTTTTTTTTTTTTATAACTATCTTAACTATTTTTATATATACATACACATATACATATGTTGTTTCAGCTTCTCACACTAGTAAAACTACGATGTTTACATATCTTTTTTAATTATTTATTTCACTTATGAGTATGGTCTCAAATTGCATCCATTTACCAGTAAAAGTCTCCAGTTTATCCTTCTTTGTGGCTGAGTAGTACTCCATTGTATAAAAATACCACCTTTTTTATCCATTCCTCAGTTGTTGGGGATTTAGGTTGTTTCCAAGATCTGGCTATTACAAGTGGTGCTGCTATAAACATGGATGTATGTATGTTTCTGTGGTATGATGTTTTTAATTCTTTTGGGAAGATACCCAGAAGGAGAATAGCTGGGTTGAATGAGACCTCTAGTCCTAGTTTTTTGAGGAATTTCCACACCGATTTCTATAGTGGTCACACCAGTCTGCACCAACATTCCCCCCAACAGTGGAGAAGGATTCCTTTTTCCCCACAGCCCCTCCAGCATTTGTTACTGCTTGATTTCTTTTCCTTTTTTTTTGTGGCAGTGGGGGTTAAAGTCACAGCCTCATGCCTGCCAGACAGGTGCTTAAGCCACTGAGCCAAACTCCCAGCCCTAGTTTTTTGAGGCAGGGTCACACTGTGTAGCTCAGGTCGGCCTTGCACTCGCATTGTAGCCCAAACTGGCCTCGAACTCACAACGCTCCTCCTACCTCAGCCTCCTGAGTGCTGCGATTAAAGGCTTGCGCCACCACACCCAGCTCTGATTTCTTGATAATAATCATTCTTTCTGGGGTGAGGTGGAATCTCAGTGTTTTAATTTGTATCTCTCATATAACCCGTGGTATTGAACATTTTTTCACATATTTATTTTCTGTTTGTATTTCTTCATCTGGGAAGTGTGTATTCAACTCAGATGCCCATTTTTGGATTGGGAGGACTTTTTTTTTTTTTTTTTTTTTTTTTTTTTTTTTTTTTTTTTTTTTTTTTTTTTTTTTTTTTTTTTTTTTTTTTTTTTTTTTTTTTTTTTTTTTTTTTTTTTTTTTTTTTTTTTTTTTTTTTTTTTTTTTTTTTTTTTTTTTTTTTAGTTCTTTATATGTTCTCGATAGTAATCCTTTGAGGAACAGCTGGCAAACATTTTCTCTCATGTTGTAGGTTGTCTCTTCATTCCGTTGGTGGTTTCTCTTGCTGTGCAAAAGCTTTTCAGTAGGGTGGGATCCCAGTTGTTGATTCTTTGTGGCAGTTCCTGTGCAGTTGCGATTTTTTGCCTGTATCAGTGTCTTCAAGGGTTTTACTTACTCTGTCTTCCAGCAGATTTAATGTTTCTGTTCTAATATTAAGATCTTTGATCCATTCTGATTTTAGTACATGATGAAAGATACGGTCCACTTGGGCTACAACGTGAGCAAGGCCGGCCTCAACTACAAAGTGCGACCCTGCCTCAAAAACACCAGGGCTGGGAGTTTGGCTCAGTAGCTTCAGCTCCTACTTGGCAGGCATGCGGATGTGAGTTCGATTCCTGGTACTGACAAAAAAAAAAAAAGAAGAAGAAAAATACGGGTCCAGTTTTAATCTTCGGCATGTGCAGAGCCAGTTTTTCCAACACCGTTTGCTAAAGAGGCTATCTTTCTTCCAGGGAATGTGTTTGGTCCCCTGGTCAAAGATAAATAAAGTTGGCCAGGGTTCTGAGCTCTCTGTAATCGAACCTGTGCCACTGTGTACCAAATGTATATGTTTGGGAATTGACTCCACTTGTCAGTGTGGACAAGTTTACCAGACGGACTGAAGCTTGTCAGTGAAATGTGTAACTGTACTCTCCTTTCTTTACTCACAGAGCCAGCTATTTTGTTTTTGAACCGAAGATCTTTGTTTGCTATTTCCCTAGCTTGCTTGCTCTCTGTCTTTTTTATTTTTTAAAGAGGATAAAGCAGAATAAAACTGATCAAAAAAAACCAGTGTAAGAGATACAGGATTTCAAAACATTATGAAATCAACAATGGTTACCATAATGCCTTTTGATGTCTTCAAAAGAGCTGCAGATAACTTCAGACATAGTAAAAATCAAACAATAGAATAGAATAGAAACAACAAAAACAAAACAATGAATGCAGTAAAGGATTTCAAAACAAGATTTAACATAAACAAAACAAAAGAGAATAAAACCCAGCCCAACAAAACAATGGAAACAATATAGGACTTCAAAACAAGACCCTAAGGAATCAGCAATGGCTACAACCCTCAGGAGGAGATTCCCGCTAGGTGCCACACTGCGTACCAATATCCTCTGAACCTATGATGAGACCATTGGCCCTAGACCTGCAGTGTTAGTGAAACACCAAAGCACCACAGGCATCTGATTACATTTCACTTCAATTGCTATCATCACAGCCTGTGTTTCTCCAGATAAGCCGGTCACCCAGAAGGGGTGGGGTCTTGTGGTGGCCCGTGCATAGCACTGGTTCCCAGACTGAGCTTGCTTGCTGATGTGGCCGTTGTTCTCTCTCTCCCCCAGTCCACGAATGGTGCCGACTTATGGGGAAAGGTTTGGGTCTAGCTGTTCCCAGTCCAGCAGCGGCCCGCATATGGCGCTGGTTCCCAGACTGGGCTTGTTTGCTGGGCGCTATGCAGTTTGGACTAGCCTTGAACTCACCATGTAGCCCAGGCTGGTTTCAAACTTGTGGCAGTCCTCCTGCCTCAGTCTCCTGAGTGTTGGGATTACAGGCATACACCACCATACCCAGGCTGGGTTTGAACTTGTAATTCTCTTGCCTCAGCCTCTCAAGTTCTGTGTTTTTTTTTCCCCCTCTACCTATAAACATTTTTCTTTATGCCAGGTGTGGTGGTATATGCTTATAATCACAGCAGGGATAAGAGGCTGAGGCAGGAGGATCACAAATTTTAGTCCAGCCTGGACAATTCAGTAACTGAAACCGTGTCTCAAAAAACAAAACAAAACAAAACAAAAAACAACTTTTAGAAGAGCTGGGTATATATCTCAGCGTGAAGGCTTTAGCCTCAGTTCCCAATACAGTACCACATACACATACACAAAGAAAAAAAATGTCTAAACCTCTAGAAATGTTAAAAAACATTACAGTCAGCATCTGCTTAGCTCATTGTTTTGCCTTGTTTGCTTTACTCTATAGATATATGTACTTTTTTTCCCCTGAGCCATTTGAAAGTTATAGATACTCTATCATGATACTTTAAATATTCCATCATGGCTTACATTCATTCATTCATTCATTTATTTATGAGACAGGGTTTCAGCATGTAATTCAGGCAGGCCTTGAACTATGTAGCCCAGTCCTTAGCCTCCTGAGTGCTGGGATTACAGGGGTGCACCTCCATTCCTGGTGCATGACTTTCTAAGAATGAGGATGTTCTCTGATGGACAGATTGCCATTATTATGCTCTTTGAATTAGTACCTTGGCCTGGGGTTGTAGCATGCCCAAGGTCCTGTATTCAGCCGCCAGTGTATACATACACACAGTGCCAGGAAAACACTGTGTGATTGGAAACTCCCATATTATTGTAAGATGATACTGTTTTTTCTTAGCAAACTACAGTGAAATGTTCAGTTAGGCCTAGAGAAGAGAAAAGGCAAGTATCACACTTTCTAAAGATTTACTTTTAGAACTAAATCAAAAGCATCAGAAACTTGTGTCTCTAAAAACATAGGTCGGAGAAAAACATGATAGACTCTAATTTGGGAGACTGACTCGAAAGATGATTTTGTATATGACAGTTCTGAGAACCAAAAATACAAATTGCATCTTGTTATGTGTCAGGATTACCATGACTTTCAGCTTAAAGGATGAATGAAAACGTCTTTCTCTCTTTCTTTCTTTCTTTCTTGAGACAAGAGTCTCACTGCGTTGTTCAGGCTGGTGGCAGTCCTCGTGCCTTAGCCTCCTGAGTGTTGGAATTATAGGGAGGCATCACCACACCTGCTTGAAGGAGAAGTTTTAAATTTCACCTGTACTGTTGCTGCATAACAATTTTTCTTCTTTTGGTTTTTTGAGCAGGGTCTCGCTCTGTAGACCAGACTGGCCTTGACCTCACTGCGTAGATCAGGCTGGTCTCAACTCACAGTGATCCTCCTGCCTCAGTCTTCTAAGTGCTGGGAGTACAGGTGTGCATCACCATGCCTAGTTCCAATTCTCTTTCTTTCTTTTTTTTTTTTTTTTTTTTTTTTTTTTTTT
>RJWM01023122.1:0-32658 GCA_004363535.1 Dasyprocta punctata | reverse complement strand
TTTAGTAAGGTGTTGGCTGTTGGTTTATGATATATGGCTTTTATCAGGTTGAGGTAGAGACCATCTATTCTGATTTTCTGTAGGGTTTTTATCATGAATGGGTGTTGGATTTTGTCAAAAACTTTTTCTGCATCTATTGAGACAATCATGTGGTTCTTGTCCTTGGCCCTGTAGATATGGTGTATTACATTTATTGATTTGCGTATGTTGAACCATTCCTGCATTTCTGGCATGAATCCCACTTGATCATGGTGTATAATCTTTCTGATAGCTTGCTGTATTCTATTTGCCAGTATTTTATTGAGGATTTTTGCATCTATGTTCATTAGGGAGATTGGCCTGTAATTTTCTTTTTTGGTTGGGTCTTTCTCTGGTTTTCATATTAGGGTAATACTTGTTTCCAGGAATGAGTTAGGGAGACTTACTTCCCTTTCGATTTCATTGAAGCATTTGAGGAGTGTTGGCATTACGTCTTCCCTAAATTTCTTATAGAATTCAGCAGTGAATCCATCAGGGCCTGGGCTTTTCTTTGTTGGTAGGACCCTAATTGCACTGAGACGTGGGACTGGGTAGAGCTGGATCCTCTGCACAGGTAGTGAGGGCGCACTCCCAGAGTGTGCTGCTGGAGCCTCCACCTTACTGGGTGGGGGCCTAGACCTCCGGACCCAGGTGGCTAGGCGGAGTGCACCCCAGAGTGTGGTGCCACCCAGACCTTGCAACTGGTTGCAGGGAGTTCAGAGCCTCTGGAGCGCCACGCTGGGCAAGCCCAGGCAAGTCCCTGGTGTATAGTGCCGGGCTCAAAGTTGGTTAGTTTCTGCCCTCGGAATCAAATTGATACATCATCCTTTTCAAGTTCTCAAGACCCCTGGCATTCTGGACTAAAATACACCATCATTTTCCTGGATGTAGAACTTGGAAGTTACCACCCTCCGTAATTATAAGCCAATTCCTTATAATGAATCTCTATTGATTCGGTTTCTCCAGAGAACTCTATCTGCAGGTTTTGGTTTTAGTGGGCTTTGACTTACAGACTTTTTTTTAGAGGGAATTATGACAAGAAAAGTCTGTACATGTTTAATACACATCCAGTTTTTTTTTTTTGTCACGTATTTTCTATTGTTGATTGAATCCATGGATGTGGAACCCACAGATATGGAGGGACAACTACTATATACTGTTACTGTTTCCTAACCTTCCCCTAAATGACCCATAGCCTTTTACCAGAACAACTTTATGTTGGAGAAAGGAAATAAATCAGATTTAAAAGAACTGCTGGAGTCTGAGTCTTAATTGACACTCATCCAAGGAGACTCAAACTATTGCTGTAATCTATGAGTCAAATTAAGGATTTACAGCAGTCAAGTGATGCATGGAATTTTAGCTCAAGTCTATCTCCCAGTGGGTACAGCGTGTCTCATAAAACATCCTGTGGTTATTCCTCCAGTCCTAGACTGTGTAATTAGAATAGATACTGCATAACAGCTGGAAAATTTTTCCTGACCTGTGGATTGATAGGAATTATCATAGAAAAGGCCCAAATGAAGTTAATAGAATTGCCTTTATTCTATGCTTGGATGAGTGTCCCACAAAGGCCCACGTGTTAAAGGCTTTGTCCCCAGCTCATGGCTTTGTTGGAATATTGTGGGATCTTTAGAAGCTGGGGACTAGTGGAAGGCGATTAGTTCACTGGGGTTGAGTCCTTGAAGAAGATATTGGGATGCTGCCCTCATTCCTTTCTCTTAATTTCCACCCATTATGAGGGGAGCAAGTTCCTCTGGCACAAATTGTCACCATGATGAACTGCCTTGCCCCTGGCCCGAAACCACAGGCCACTGACCTTGGGCTGAAACCTCTAAAACTGTGAGCCTAAAGAAACCTTTTTTTTTTTTTTAATAAGAATAAACTGTCTTGCCTGAGATATTTTATGGTATAATGGAAAGTTGATTCATTAAGGTGCCTGATAGTGTTTTGCTCTGTGATTAAGGTCAGTGGAAAACTAGAGCAGCCCAATCCAGGCAGATTATGAATGGTCAAGGCTTTCCAGGAGTGAAGATTTGGGTCACACCAATAGGTAAAGAGCTGTGAATAGCTAAAAAGTGCTTGCTGAAAGTGAAGGGATAACAGAACATGTAGTAGGAGCAGTTATAGAAATGAGGGCTTTAATTATCATGAGTCTTTCTTCTTTTTTGTTATAAATATGTTTGAGTATATATTATATACTAAATAAATACTTTTATTTTATTTTCTCTCATATTCTCTATCATGAAATTTAAGATATATTCACTTTGTATGATATTACTTAAATATTGATAATGCTACTTTTATGTTACAGTTTTGTTTCTTTTTGTACTGAAGATTGAACTCAGAGCCTTCTGTATACTAAGCTTGCATTCTACCACTAAATTACATCTCTACTCCACACCATAATTTTTAAATTATTAGATATCAAAGAAAAAAATAAACTTCACTCAAGGGCTTTATCTCCTCTTTTGGCAAAGGGGCTAATGCATTCTTGATTATAGGTACAATTATGGCCTCATTATTGTCTTCATTTGGAGATTAAGTATAGTGTAAAGAAATATATGTAGTGCCAATTTGAAGGGGTGGATTTGTTATTTGTCTACTTGACTGGGCCACAGGAGCTGGGGCATTTGGTTAAACATTATTCTGGGTGTGTTTGTGAGGTTGTTTCTGGAAGAGATTAATATTTGAATTGTTGACTGAGAAAAGCAGATGGCTCTTCTCAAAGTGAATAAGTCCAATCTAACAAATTGAAACTCTAAATAGAATAAAAAGACTGACTTCCAGAGTCAATAGACATCTCTATCTGACTGCCTTCAATCTGGAAGCTGGGTTCTTCACTCTTTTCAGGCTCAAACTGAAAAATCTGCTCATCTGCTTTTTCTAGACCCAAAGTCTTCTGGAATTCAGACTGGAATTATGCCATTGACTATCGTAGATCTTCAGCTTACAAACTACAGATCTTAAAACTTGTCAGCCTTAGTGGTTATGAGCCAACTCCTTATAAATTTGTTTATACAGACACACACACACACACACACACACACACACACTTATTAGTCCTTTTCTTTGGAGAACCCAAATGAAATGTAATATTTCATTTCTCTGGTATACTGTAATAGCTAAGAATAGTGGTATCAGTGAATATCATTTTTCTAGTATAAATAATGTAGTAGTAAATATGCAATATTGCTACTTTTAAGAATCTTGAAGTTTATTACTTTTCTAACTTAGTGTCCTTGGTGCTCAGCACAATACTTGCAAAATTTAGGCACTGAGTAACTATTTGTTAAATGGAACTAACATTTAATAGAAGTTCAAAATTTGGCTTGATACATAATTTTTATGGCCACTTTTGATACATAAATTTTATGGCCATGAAATGTGGTCCATAACTTCTAAATGGTTCACTCCAGAACAAAAATGACTAGTCTTGTTTTTCACATCAACTTGGTCTTAGACAATTCATTCCGAGAGACCAGGAATAACTCCCTCCTGGAGCAGTGCCCCCAGTGACCTAATCACCTCCCATTAAGCCCCACCTCTTAAAGATTCATCCCCTCTCAACAGTACCACACCAAGGATCAAACTTCCAACAAGTCACCCAATGGGGAACATGCTTAAACCACATCCAAACCCTAGCAAGTGGGTAGTTGAGAATTTTCATTTTTCTGTCATGTGTATAAAACCTCTCTGTCCTTGTTGCCAGTCTTCTATGTTTAGCTATTTTGCCAAACAAATATTTTTTATTGACTTAATGTTTAACTTTCTAAGTCATCTATTTATTTAGTTTTTCATTGGTAGTGTCTTAAAACATAAATGATTATTCATATTTCTGTTTGCTTTAGTAACACTAAAAGTTTGGCGAACTTTGCCCTGGGTTTGATCCCCAGTACCACCAAGTAAACAAACGACAAACAAACAAACAAATGATAAAAAGCAAATAGAAATCACCCATTTCCTTTAGGAATTTCAAACACCCAACACAGTCCATCCATTGGTTCCACTTTCCAAAACTGCTTATAGGGAGGGAAATTACTTTCAAAGGGAGGTTCTAAAAAGTCAAGGAAATGGATTGGGGATATAGCTCAGCCACACACTGCCTGCCTGGAAAGCACAATGTCCTGAGTTTGATTCCCAGTACCAAAAAAAGTCGAAGAAAATATAAAGATTATGTGTGTATGTGTGTATATGTATATATAAATTACCTTCTCTAATAAATGACTACCTCATTTAATAGCTTTATATTTCTGATAAACTTCATCTTTTCAGGTCGTCAGACATATTTCTTATGATTTGTTTTTGGATTTATTGTTTCCTATGTTTCCTATGATGTTTCCTATGATGTTTCCTATGGTTTCCTATGATGTTTGCACATTTATATATATATAAATGTGCAAACATAATAATATGCTACTTCATTGAATATGAAATTTCAGGATGCTTTAAAATAGATTGATTGGTCTGGGGATATAGCTCAGCAGCACAACAGCCTGCCTGGCAGGTGATGGTCCTGAGTTCAACTCCCAGTACCCCCACCACCAAAATTTAAGAACTAAAATAAATTGATCATGTTAGCCTCCAACTTTAACTTCATTCCTATGTTTCTGCCAAGCAGGTTGGAAAATTAATGTTTTAGGTCTAAAGCTGATAGAATTTTCTAGTTTATTTAAAAAGCACTAATATTCATTGTCTTATATATTTTAGGCGTTTACACTGTTTGCTACACATTTCCTGGAACTTTGTCATATTGATGTCCTGTATCCTAATGTAGAGAACATGCATTTTGAAGTTGAACATGTTAAGAACACCTCAAGAAATAAAGAAGCAATTCTGTATACCTACAAACTTTCTAAGGGACTCACAGAAGAAAAAAATTACGGTATTGAATGTCAAAATGAAACCTATACACTGGGGCTGGGGGTGTAACTTAATGGTAGATCACTTGTCTAACATGTACGAAACCCTGGGTTTGATCCCGGGAACCACAAAACAAACAAAGGAATATTGAAACACTACATATTTTACCAAGACAAATTTTCTTCCCCCTAATACTTGTCATCAATGTAAGCTTCTCTCATTTATATATATATAAAAAATATATATATTCTCAGACTCTATTTTCTTTTCAAACTCGCATTTTATATTTATATATAAGAAGACAGATGTGTTTGTGCATGAATCTGCTCAAAGTATTTACGTTTTATAGTCATTTTGACTTTGGGGAAGAAACAGAAGTCACATGGTGCCAATCTGCTGAATAAGGTGGATGAGGACACACTGTAATGTTTTTATTTGACAGAAAGTGCCATAAAACATTCGATCGATGAGGACTGACCAAAACATATGCTGAATATTTAAATTAAAAAATGTATTACTATAAAAGACATGATTCCATTAATCCCCCTGAAATAGTCAAAATATTCAAGCACACTTACCTATCATTTTTGGCAATGCGTCTTTTACTGTTTTTTTTTTTTTTTTTAAGTAACTATGTCTTTTGATCGTCTGCTGTGTTTATAAATATGATATAAATGTGGCACTCAATAGAAAGCCTACATAACATTCATACAAAATTAAATTCCAAAAACATGAGAAAAATTACTGATACTTTGAATTTGCATATAGATTAGTCATCTACCATTGTACCTTCTGAGAAATTTCAGTCTATAGGGTTTTGTCTGTCACTATACCTTCTCCTCCCTTGAAAACTTGTACATTAAATCCCTCTACCTTCTACTAACCAGTTGTACTGCCAATTGGAACGTCAATGTTATTTTTCCTGTTTCTTTCCTTCTTGTTAGTTAGGAGATACTTTGCAAGATAATTTACCTTCTATGTTTAGACCTGTAGTTAAATATAATAATTGATAAGTTGTTATCCAGTTTTTGGAAACTTAATTTTCAGAATTATTGAGTTCAGAAATAATTGTGGAAAGGAAATTCAAATCTGTGGCGATTAATATTAGTTGAAACAAATATCAAAAACAAGAAAGAACAATATCGAACCTTTTTAAATGTAATTCTAGGATTAAATGCTGCAGAAGCGTCATCTCTTCCACCATCAATTGTCGTGGATGCCAGAGAAATCTCAGCACAAATTACAGGACAAATTTTGGTAAAAAATTTTATTTATTTTTTATTTTTTTACTTTTTTTTATTTAAGAGAAAATGGACACAGAAAAGAAAAACAAAAAGCAAAAGAGACAAACAACAACAACAACAACAAATCCAATGCAATAGCATTATAGGTTTACAAAGTGAGATGATTGGAATTTGACAGTGGTTGTAATATTGCATATTGTTTCCTTCAAAGGGGTTGTTCAGATTAACAGATATAGACATGTAAAATTGATCTAATCATATGAGTATTAACTGTTCTTTTTCAATAACTAATGCATTTAGTAGTATAGTCACTTTAACTATCTTACATATACCTATATACAAATTTATGTCTTTTTCCTTATCCCTTCCTTCTTTCCTCCTTTCCCGTTATAATACCTCTGGTTATGTTCAAAGTAAGTGCCCATACCATCAGGCACAATACAATCAAACAAAATAGTACAAGATAAAACCAATGAAAAACAAAACAGTGAAAGCAATGCTTACTAAAACAACACTGATTACTATAATGCCTCATGTTATCTTCTAAGCAGTTGCTTATATCATCAGTCATAATACAATCAAACAAACCAAAATAGGATAAAATCACTCAAAACAAAACAATGAAAGCAATATAGGGTTTCAAAACACAGTGATCAGTTATCAATAATGGCTAGCATAATGTGTTTTGTTATCTTTGAAATTGCTGTCTATGCCATCAAATATAATAAAATTAGACAAACTGAAATAGAATAAGATCAAACTAAATAGCTCTGTGAAAACAATACAAGCTTCAAATCCCAATGATAGATTAACAATGGCCACTGCCTTCCCTTTTTAGACACTTCCTCCCCTTTCATTTTTACAATATGTATTGTGTATTTTGAATCCTACTAACTCCTTTAGTTTTTTTTTTTTGTACTAGGGAGATAGCATGATGCTCACCCATGTGGCTCTGGGCTGTTTCTGGTAAAAATTTTTAGTAAGAATTGTTTTCAAATTAAAGTGTCTTCAGTGTACATTTTTATAGAATTTTTTCTAAATATATAAAATATTGATAATTAAAACAAAAATCTAATTCCTAATTTATGTAGGAAAAGAAAGTCTCTTTCACATTTTAAAACTTTTTTGGTTTGGTCTATTATAACTTTTCCTAGCAAGACAGCTAATACGATAGGAGATAAAAGTTAAGTTAAATTCCTAGAATAATTATTGTTAACTATTTTTATGATGAGAAATAAATGTATTTAAAAGGAGCATTTTCCAGGCATGATGGCATGCCTGTGATCTCAGCACTTGGGAGCCTGAAGCAGGAGGCTCCCCCCGTGAGGTCAAGGTCAGCCTGGACTACATAGAAAGACCCTGCCTCAACCCTCCCCCTTTCATCATAATAATAAAATGGGCATGTAAAATAATAACCACTATGAACCACAGACATCGTGCATAGTTTTTTATAGTCTTCCAAGCTCTTCTTTCCATTATCATTTGTAAACCTCATATGTCTTCATGAAGTAGTTACTAATACAAATAGTAATGAAGAAGTTACTAATAGTAACTAGTAGTAATTACTAATAAACAGTGAATAAAAGAAGTGATATCTTTACGCCCATGTTTACCAGTTCACAGACATTAAGTGATTTGACTGGAAATCATGGGCCCAGCACTGAAATCATATCTGTCTATTCAAAATTTGGAAATCTTTTTTCTAAATTAGGTTTCTTTTTAAAAAATCTAATGTGTTCAATAACTTGAGGTAGGTGCAGTGTGAAAATTTCTTCAGTAAAGGTTTTTTGTCTTCTTTTTTTAGTCAGCTTTCCATTTTTTATTGCAATCTTTCCTCCTTTAATTTTCTGGACTATCTCTGTGACTTCTCATGCATAAATACCAATTTGAATCCCTTCATCAACAATGTTGACAGTGCTCATTTTAAAGTACCTCTCACTACCTAATTCTTCAGATTCCATCTTGCCAAATTCCAATTATAGGCCACCTCTCTGCTAGTCTTCTATGTTTTGACTTTCCTAATAATGTTCAAAAATATTCTAATAAGGCTAATATTAATCTGCTATGAATTCATGTACTCTAATTTTAGATGAATTTTTTTTACTGGATAATTGTTTTTATTCTTATTGATATCTATGACTATTTCACAGTTTCAGAGCATTTTCACTCTTCTTGTCCTAATTCTTTAATTTACTAAACTTTTTAAGAAACTTGATTTTTTGGGGAGGGTGTCAGGAATCAAACTCAGTACCTCGCACTTGACAGGCAGGCATTGTGCTGCTGTGCTATATCCCTGGCCACAAGAAACTTGAAATTGTCTAGATGGGTCCTTTTGCATAATTTCTACAAAATTTTGTGTGGCAAATTTCTTTTTCTTACCCATCTTTCCTTTTTCAGTCACTTTAAGGTTAATTTCTTTCATTTTCCATTCAGATATTATTTGTCAGTTTGCTTTCTTTTTCCTCCTTATTTTTCTCACTGGATTTTCCTTTTTCTATGAATACATTTATGGTTTTTTCTCAATGAAATTTTTTTAACCTTACTTTTAAAATGATTATCCCTTTACCGTCTGTACTGTAAACTCAAGGCTAGTCTGTACTTGCCTATTCCATTACCCACTTGCAAACTGAATCTTGTCATCCCTTGCTGAAATTTCTTTCTTAAATCTCAACTAATTAAAAACATCTCACAACCCTCCCCCGCCAACACACACCCTTCTCATTTCTCACCTTCTCTGGTCTGTGGCACTGGATATTACCATTCTTCCCCCTTTCTTATTTCTGGCCTGTCTTGTCTTCTGTGAAATTATTTTTTTCTGGAAGTTATTGTCCTTCTACCTCATTGATTTTTTTCATCTTACCCTTCTTTACCAGTGCCCTTTCTTTTTTCACTCACTTCGGTTTCTAAGATTTTTGCCCTTGTTTCCTTTTGAAAACTCTGTAGTCTTGATGATCTCATTCTTTTTCATGGCTTCCATTATCTTTTGTCCTGAACTCTCCATAGTTCTCCTTGACATCTTAGTCTAAATTTTAGATTAAAAACTGAGTTTTCATCCTAGTGTTAAAAGTGTTCTATAATTATTTTTGAAGATATAATTTGAGAATTACCTGCATTAGAATAATCTGGGATGCCAAATCATCCTGTATTTTCAAGGTTTTCTTGTGGTTCAGAATTTGTTTTTTCCCAATTCTCAGAAGACTCTAAATTGTTATTTTTTGCTTAAAGATCGCTTCTTTGTCACAGCAGCCTTACATCACATTGCTTACATTTTTGCATAATTTACATTTCTGTCACATTTGATTACTTGCCATTTCTTCATTTCAACCTGATTATGTACCATGGTCTCTAATATGCCTGTTCTAGTTTTTTTTTTTTTTTCTATCCAGAATACCTTTCCTTCTAAACTCTTCTGTTCATCAGGTTTATTCCAAATACTCCATTTTATGTAAGCCTTTCTTGATCTGAGCTGAAAGTGAGAGTCCCTTCCTCTGTGCATTTTGTATCTCTCTTATGGAATTTTTCATAAATACTGTAGTCAATTATGTATAAACAAGCCATTTCACCACAAGACTGTAAGCTCTTTGAGTTCTGTTATTATATCAGATATACAGTTTTCTCCTCTCTGTAGACACATAAAATACAAGTTTTGGGGCCCAGCAGAGATGATAATAAATATTCAATAACTGTAATTGAAATAATGGTTTAATTGGTAATTGATAAATGTATCAAATAGATCAATGAAGGGTGAATATATGATAATCTTGGTCTACCTAATGAAATCTTACTCATTTTTCCTATAGTAAAAGTACAAAAATACTCAGAATTGCTTATTATTGACAAATAGTTGAAGGGATTTAATTTCTGGAAAATTCACTAAGACTTCCCATAAATAGTGAAGGTTGAAAATATTTTATTTTCTATGTAGCTCAGACAAAGGTATGAATTAAGAATTTTCCACTTGTATACCCAATGATGATACTTATTCAATGACCAAACATCTAAAGGTCTTCAACATTCCTGTTTTAAATATTATTGCATAGGTATTCTTAAGTATCATTTCTTAAGATTAAAAGCATAATTTCAAATAGCTATTTATGTTGTTTATTTTTAAAATGTACTTTGCCCATCAGGCAGTATTTTCTCTTAGCTTCCAATAATTATTTGCTACACACAAACTCTCTTTAGAAGCATGATGAGAAATTAAAATGGGAGATAACATAGTATCATCCTTAGGTGACATTTAAAATTATGATCACTGTGTAGCAACAAGCTGTACTGTTTCTCATACCTTTTTTTAATGAAAAAGACATTTTTAGAACCTTTCTCTATTAGTATTTTTTGGTACTATGTTGAGGAATTAGGCCTATTAGCAGAATTTTTTTCACAAATAAGTAATTCTCAAAGGTATTAATGTATGTCATAAAGTAGTAAGAGCTCATGAAGAATTTTATTTACCCAAATACTATTTCTTTATTTCTTTTTTTCACACAGGGTTTCACAGTGTAGTTGAGGCTTGCCTTCAGTTCACTATGTAGCCCGAACTGGCCTTTAACTCAAGGTTACCCTTCTGCTTCAGCCTCCTGAACACTGAGATTATAGGTGTGCACCCCACACCTGGCTATCTCTTTAGTTCTTACAGTGTGTTTTTTGCTCGTTAGATTGAACTGATTTATCTAAGGGCATTATTTAATCCTTGAGCCCGATATTTCTATAAAAGGAAATAGAATAGTGCTAAACTATGATCAACATAAAAATCATAGTATTTATTTTCTCATTTTTATATATTTTTAATAATAGCAAAGCCAAAGGAGTACCCCTGAAATGGAAAGACAGAGAGTCGTGTACCATCTAGCGACTAGACTTGTTCAAACTGCTCGAAATTCGCAATTGGATCCAGACAGTTTACGAATGTATTTGAGTAATCTCAAGAAGAAATATGAAGAAGATTTTTCCAGGGCTGCACAAGTTCCAGGAAAGACTGAAGAATAATAATTCACATATTGTAGTATTGAAATAATATCTTTTAATATGAGGAACCTAAATTTTATTTCCTGAGAGCAAAAGAAAATGTTTTCTAAATTTTGTATTTCATTTGAAAATTTTATCAATATTTTCATTTGTATATATCCTACATGAGAATATTTGTTATTATTACTTAATAAATGAGAGCTATTTAAAGAAATATCTTTTGTTAGGGAAAAAGTATAATGCACCACTTTTTTTCATTTCTGAAAATTCACATTAAGTTTATTTGTACTTACAAGTTATAATTCAACGTATTATTATAAATACCTTAGTTTAAATACCTTTAGGGCCTGGAAACTTAGTTGAGGAGTGTGTGTGTGGGAGGGAGGGTTTATATTTCTTCTGAAGCAATAATATGATATGACTCAAAAATTTAATTATTACTCCAAAATTCTAACACTGAGTGGTTCTAAAGTTTATTAGAATAATGCTGGGCATTAAAAATAATTTATATTTAGTATGTTTCTAAAGGCTGAAAACAAAGAAATAGGTATTTTATAATGCAGACAGTAATTCTGGAAGACAGAACCATCACCACAAACCTTTCAGTTTTTCAGTTACTATATCTAGAAAATCAATTTTATACTCCTTGACTTCCTCCTTTTTCCTAATTTTCATTATATCCATCTTCATTAGGTAAATAAGAGGCAGCAGAAAGGTAACATTGATTTGTTTATTTGACTGAGTTGTTGGTTTATAAGGAAACATTTTATAGAGCTGGTTTTCTGTAGGCATGTGACTTCCATCACCATTCCAGAGTTCAGCATTTACTCAAGGCCATTCTTATTTCATAAATGGGCAAAGGAAGCCGGAAATTACCAGTCATTCAGCAACTGGAAAGAACCTTTATCTTCTCAAACATCTTATATCTATGATTCCATTTAGTAGGTGACTTATTTGCATCAACCTAGGAGTTTATTCTTTTCTTTGGCAACTAAGTATCTGGAATTTAGGATATACATTTGAACCATTTATTCAGTAGCTGTAATATTCATAGTTATTTGGTGAGCCAAATTATTCACAGGGTTATTAATGCTAGTTTTTGGATAATATATGCATATTATATTTTACAACATTTAATGTTCATATTTATAGACAAACTCATTACCATTCTAATATTAGTAGCCAGATATATTGAAAAATTATAATGTATATAACATACATGTTTTTTGCAACAGTAAATGCTTTATACTAAAAATACGTTAAATGTCTTATTAGAATACTCATATCCCTTATTGTTATGTTTTAGAAAGTGAATATCACTGTATTTGAATTTCACCATTAGCCACATTTTAATTCACAGCCTTTGCAATGAATTATACTTCATGTATTATTTCTAAAAGCAACTAGATAATCTGGGTTTGTGGCGAATTTCTAGAAGGCACTGATGAGGAATGGGTTGTGACATGTTGGGGAAAAAAAGAGGAAACCATATAAGGCAGAAGTGGAATAGACAGTGAAAGAAAAGCAGGCAAGCAGAGACAGGTGCCACGTGTCAAATACTACATTAATGTCCATTTAGATTTAACCTCAGTGTTAGATTTCATTAGAATTTTAAGAATTCTTTTTATCAATTAAAGTACTTGACACAAAAATTGCAGCCAACCAACTGATCTCTTTTATGTTATATTTGAGATTCTGAAATAAAAATAGATTTATATCTTCTTAAAATTAAATTACATTTTCTTAAATTGGTTTTCAAGTAGCAGAAACATACCAAAAATCAAGTCAAATCAAAACGTAATTATTTGCGCATGAGCAAAGTGAATACTAGAGGGAAAATTCATTCTTTAATTTTAAGATCTATTCACTTTTCAGTTTTTCTTTGCCTTTCTCTAAAATTATAGATCATAACCTAATAATTCATCTTTTCAACAAAAACGTCTGTAATGTCTTAGAAAACTTTTTAAGTTTCTACTTCAAGATCCTATGTGAAAGGTAGTCTGTTCCTGTCTGGAAGTAAAGCAGATGGAGATGTAGGAGAAAGGGAGCCTATCTTCATGCCTAGAATGTGCAGTCAGTCATACCTCGCTCGGGACTGCACTCTACTGGACGCATTTTGGCACCAAAATTTTGTCCTAGTTCTTGCCATTTGTTTGGTACCTGATACACACACTACAACTTGGAGTAGATTGGCTCATGACTTGCCACCTTTTCCAGCCAAGACAATTCGTACTCATTTTTGATATTCAGCTTGCCTCCCAGAATCAATTAACGGTAAGTACTTAGGTAGCACTATAATACATTTACTTTAAATTTTATATAGCATAAAATTAAGTTTTTGATGTATACTTTTATGAATTTTTGCATACCTCTGTAATCATAACCACCATCAGGATATGAAAGCTTTTCATCATCACCAAAGATTACTTTGGCCTTTGTCCCAACTTTAACCCACCCATTACAGATCTGTTTTGTTTCACTATAGTTCTGTTTTTCTTCAGCATGTTCAGCATGAGCTTTTGAAATGGGCCTCTTTCACTGAGATTTATCCTGTTCTTGTGCCTTTTCTTGCTGACATATTTTACATTGTGTGGATGTGCCAGGTTTTTTCTTTCTTTTTTTCTTTTTCTTTTTTTACCATTCATTTGTTGAAGGACATTTGAGTTTTGAGTTTCCAATGATTATGAAGATACTATGAACCTTTTCTGGAAACGTAACTTTCATTTATCTGTGTTAAATACTAAGATAGCTGTGCCATATGGTAAGTGTATGTTTAACTTCAAAGCTACCAAATTGTTTTCCAGAGTGGGTATATTATTTGACATTCTCATCAGCTATGTATAAGAGTTTCTCCCCATGTTTACTGGTACTTGGCATTGCTGGTCTTTTCTTTTAATTCAGCCTTTCTAATAGGTGTGCAACAAGTAATGCTTTTTTAAAACTTAAAGCTATTTTATAATTCTTTAGGCAATAGTGTTTTCTTTTCCTGAATTAGTTTTTTAGTTTCTTTTAGCCTACTCTCTCTGGCAGCACATATCTGAATCTGCCCCTTCCAGAAACGATTTTAAATGTGTCTTACTTTTAGAAAGTCACAAGAAAGTCTAATTCAATGAATATTTACTATGGACCTGGTGACATATTAGATGTTAGGAATACAAATATGTGATGTCTAACTTTGAGGACCTCAGGTATAGTAAAAAGAAAAATCATATATATAGTAGGATATACTGGATGTAATAAGTTATTTATAGATTAAAGAGAGTTTAAAGAGTTAAACATGTCAGGGGTTTAGGAAGGCAAGGGGATTTTTGATAGAAGGATAAACACAGAGAGATGTGCAGCAGTTTGGTTTCACTGGAGAATGGAATTCATATGAGAGTAACAAAAGGGTGGGCTAGATGCTTTATAGCAGTTTCTTCTATAGACTACTACTGTAGAGTTTTTAGGTGTTTTTGTTGAAGAATGGGCAATGTGTTGTGGTAGTAGTAGCAGAGAGAGGTTGAAAGCTACTGAGAGTTTGTGACTGAGATTTAGTGACTTAGATTAATGGGGGAAATGACTTTTTAGTAAAAGGAGTTAGTTATAAGTTGAATTTTGTCCCTCCCAAAAAGATACGTCAAAGTTCCAACATTCATGAGAATGTAATCTTATTTGGAAATCTAATTGTAAATGTAATTAGATAGGATGTAGTGACACTGAAGTAAGATGGGCTCTGTAATCCAATATGATAGGTGTCCTTATAAGAAAATGGCCATGTGAAGACATGGAAAACAACATGTGGAGAGGGAGTACTGGAGTGATGCACCTCCCTCCAAAGAATACCAAATATTGCTAGAAGGTAGGGCAATTGTGGAAACTAGGATGATATAAGGAAGGATTTCTCTGTACTTTATAGAGAAAGCAGGGTCCTGGTGACATCTTGATTTTGAATTTCTAAATTTGAATACTGTGAACCAAGAAATTTTTGTTTGTTTTAAGCCACCCAATTTATAGCACTTTGCTGTGTGTAGTTTTGTTTGTTTCTTTGTTTGTTTTTGAGACAAGATCTCTCTGTGTAGTTCAGGTTGTCCTTGAGCTCACTATGTAACCTAGGCTGGTCTTAAACTCATAGCAAACCTCTTGCCTCAGCCTCCCAAGTGTTGGGATTATAGGTGCGTGCCACCAGGCTAATACTGTGGTACTTCAGGAGACATACAGAACGAGCGCATTAAATGTGATTTTGGAAGACCAACCATGTTGAAAAGTATAGAAGTAGTCAGAATCTCAGTAGGAAGAAGTTCCTAAAATTGTGATGCTGCTTATTGCCCACTCTCTAAATAGGTATGAGACATGTTCAGTGACAGTAATGACGAGGCCAGATTCAGTATGCGCTCATAAAGTTGGAGATGTAAGAAGGTTGAACGGAAAGATGGAAAGTAGAGCGTGACTATGAAAACTTGCTGAAGTATCTTCCCAGACAAATTGCTACATCTGGATTATCAATTTGATATATGCTATATTTATATATGCTGGAATAAAGGTAGCTTTTTGTATTTCTTTACATTGACACATTATTTTCGAAAAATATAACTATCTTACATGTTACTAGTAAAGGAAATATTCACGTTGACACACTGTGTAATGATGAACTTCTTTACATTTGAGGTTAAACATATTCTCAGTTCTAATTAAATGTATTTTTATTAAGGGTATAAATAAACACTCTTATACTTTAATCCTATAACATATTTGTATTACAAGTAAGAAAAAAGGAAAGGAAGCAGTCCAATTATATCATTCCATGTCTGTGTTACTTTGTTACTTACATTCTGTTCTTAGAAACTATGATAGCTATACAGTTTACTATGTAATCATAAAACCAGAGTGAACACTATGAATTGTGAAAATTTTTGATTGTGCCCAGATTCCAAGTGGATAGTGAAAACTGCTACTATGTATCTGGCATAATATCCAAAGACAAGCCTCAAAATATACTATCATGAAGTGGGGACCGATGCGCGCTGTGAAGTGTGAAGCCTTGAGATTTTCATCTCATCTAGACTAGCATTTTAGGCTATAACAGTGCTGGGTCAAAGCATAAACTTTTTATTCCTAAAGATACAGCAAGCACCATGAGCTTTGTGTTTGTGTTGATTGCACTTGTACTCCCTGTCAAAGACATGGAAGAATTCATGTAGATATATTCAGAGTGTATTTATGTCACAGTTGAGGAGCCCTAAGCATATGAAATTCCAATCTTTTATAATGAACTTTAAGATAACCTGCTCAATCTTTTCCCTAGGGTACAATATTACCTTTATTGTACTATACAGTAAGTAAACCCACTATATTCTCTAGAGAGAGAGACATGTCTTTCTTCCAAAGTTGCTCACAATACAAATATCCTTGAAAAATCTAGTCCATAACAAATGACTATGCCTCTGCTCCTGACACAGGTAGAAGCATCAGAGACCCGTAGAGAGTTGTCCTCCAATCATCATCTTTGTTTTACAAACTAGACCTCATAGTTGCATAGAGAAAAGTCTAATGCCCTGCATGTTTAAAAAGATCTAAAGTTTTGTCTTTTCATAAATTTTATATCTTAGGTAAGTTGCTTTGTAACATTAACAGTTTAGCAGATAACATTTTCATTTTGATGTAATGCTGGATCAAAATAGATCTTTTTCTATTTGTATCATAGCATGTGTAATTTATACCATTTTGTAGAAGGTAATGACCAGAGTCACATTCTGACCAAAAAGTGATTATAGACATCAGGTGAAAATATGTTTTCTAGTGGAATGTTCTATCCAATAAAAACTTCTATGAAGTTAATAGTTTATTAACTTCTAAGGCATACAGTGGTGAGCATCCTTGAAGAACTTAGAATGAAGATGCATATTAACTTTCTAAGTTCAGGTATTTCTGTAGACGAACAGGAATTTGAAGTGAAAATATCCCATCTGGCAGCATATTTTTGGTTAATAGTTGAGTCCTAATGGTTATTCTGCAAAGATGTGATAGTTCACACGGTTCTTTGTATCTTGATGGAGGAATGTATTCCAACCAATCTGAAATAATTGGACGCCTTCCCAAACTCAACTGCATCTGAAGGGAAATATTTAATTTTTTCAAGTTAATCATTGAATCAGTGCAAATTATTAACTATTATTTTAATTTAAATTCAGAAAATAGACCTTTATATAAATATTTAACATTTTAAAAAGCACTTTCACTTGAAGTAGATGAAATAATGTCTTGGTTCATGAATGCTCCTGTTTGCAAACAATTCAGTTCACAAACAAAAGCATTCAGCAAAATTTTGCTTCCATTTGCAAACTCTTCATTAGGTGACAAACACAACCACAGCCATCTTCTCCACACAAACAAAAATGCAGCTATCTTCCCCAAAATCATAAAGCAAATTAAATTTGTAAACCAAGGTACCACTGTATTTTATCACCATTTTATTCTTACAATAATGAAGTTTAAATAATATGTGTAAGAACACAAAGCAAAATTATTTTATAACTATGAAAACATACCCTAGATACTGGGTAAGTTTTTAAATTTAGATGGCTTGTACACGTACTTCATCAGCTTCTCCTTCTGCAGTTGTTACTGTGTATGTGGCATACACTACAGTTAGATGAGACTATAAAAATTACCAACACTCAGGCCCTCACCCAGAAACTCTGATTCATGGGCCGAGCACAGCATAAATGCTGAAAATTCCCCGAATGGTTCCAACCATTGTAGCATAAAATTCACACACAAGACCTGACTTAAGGTCTGTCCAAATGAAAAGATATCTTTTGAAGTTTCAGGAAGTCATCTTTAAGGATTGAATTCTAGAAGATAAATGTCAGTAGATGGACTTGGAAAGGACATTGCTGTATTATAAAGATGTTTTGCCATGGAACCTATGTTCTCTAGGTGGCATGACACTTTTACTTATCTAGTTACATTAGATATGTATATATACATTATCCAGTCATCAGCAACTTGAAGAGTATCTGACATATTTTCAATACTGTGGTAGGTGCTTAGGATAGTTGGTAGGGTATGCAAAATAGACAGTTTCTTTTTTAATTTTTATTTTTGTAAGTACATGTTTGTAGTACATAATGATTACATTCACTGTGGGCAGTTGGCTCATGTACATAACAGATCTTAATAGTTTTTTTTATCCACTTCCTCTCTCTGGTCACCATTTCTTGGTTTTCTATTGCAAAAGATTTGTTATCATATTATCTATCATTTATTTTACTTTTTTATTTAATTATATTTTAGGTTTCTCATGTAAGAGAAATCATGCAGTATTTAAGCTTGCTTGACTTATTTCACTTAACATTATGATATTCATAAGATATATGTGTAGGGATAAAGTTACCAAAATATGTATTTACAATAATGTGCTCTGATAAGGAAAACTACTAGAAAGTGTGGAAATGTAAAGCAGAGAAGGGCCTTTTAAGGTATTCTTCAGGCAGTTTTAATATGATCCTTTGCCTTCTTGTACAGTGCAATTTCACTTTAGCTTATTAAACTGCAGTTGGTTAGACCCAGCTTTAAATTCTTTGCCACTCAGGTTGGTGACTTTGTTCAACTCCTTCTACCTAAGCACTCTCCTACTGTTGGTGTACCTCAAGAATAGCATTCAATCATCAAAAATTGGTATTTCTGTAATAATTGTGCAGGACTAACACTGGACAAGGACAAGGAATGTTACTGGAGATGCAGACAGTTCCATTTTTGTTTTAAAAATGGGTTGCTAAAATAATTTGAACTATTTGCTTTTCTTACAGTTGGCCTAAGTATTAGTATTTATTAAGGCACTTAAAACCACCACAGAGTTATATCTCTTACAAATTTATTTCTGAAGTTAAACCTTTAAAGGTCAGGAGAACTGCTGTTCCTTAGTAATTCAGCTGGTGTGAGTTTAGAGTAACCTCCTCTCCATTAAGCAGTTATTTCTAGTTACTAGACGGCATCATTTAATTTGGTGCTGAAACTCATAATTCATTTTGAAGGGTAACCCTGGCTCTGTATGGTTGATTTTTTTCTCTGAATTTGGATTATTCCAAAATCTTATTAAATACAAGGTTGCCACATTTCTGAGACATTATCAATTGAACAATTAGTTTAAGCTTCTCTATTTGTTAGAATGCTTAAAATTGTTTTGGGATGTTTGAGTGGAAAATTCTATTTCTGAGTTTGTGTTTGTATTTATGGGGAGAAATACAGCCCTCATTTTAAAATATTCTATTGGAAAAGAGGTCTATTAAATTTTTAATTTTCTTTTCAGAGGCAAAAAATCTTAATAAACACAGCTTTTGTTATTGGAAAATAATAAAGTGCATCTACTTAGCAACACTAAAATAAATTTAACTTTTAAAATTCTTTTATATTTAGAAAGCCAAAATTATGAAGTAAAGGACTAATGTTTTAGGTAATTTAAATTTTGTGTTTTATCTTCGATTAATAAATAGTCAGTGATTGATTTGTCACTGGATGCAATCTATACATTAAAAATTAACTTTATTTTTGCCTCCTCAGTTTTACCTTAAAATTCATCAACTGTTTGAGTACAAGACCAGAGAATGATAATTTGCTTACCTTTATTTCCTTGACTGAAATGGCAGAAAGCACTCTGGAGCATAGCACTAAGCATGTTTTGGCATCTTCCTCGATGTGAATCAATTCATGATCAACCATTATTCTCACTCTTGAAGGGTAGAGTAATATTGTTGAGACAATGTTGAGAGGGTATTTCTCACTTTCCAAGATTCCATATTGCAGGAGTATTTTTAAGATACTAGACTGCCTTGTCTGAGCTACATAATATAGAGGTGTAATGCCACTTAATGGGCTTGGACAGTAAACTGGTGTGAAAGTTCTGCAAATCAAACAAAAGAAAAAACTCACTGAATATAGAATTAAGGAATGTAATTAGTTATTTGAAAATAGTAACATCATTTAAAATGCTGTCTTAACTTTTAATATATATGTCTGACCAAATTGAAGATTAAAACTCCTACTAAATATTTAAAGTGTCCTTTACATTTATAAAAATAAGCAAACCAAAAAGATTTATAATCTGTGGAAAATGATTACTTTTAGTCACAGAAGATTGTATTTCATTTAATTAATAGAATTGTGTGTATGTTTTGATATCTTTGTTTTTGCTCTTGATCATGTATCAGACATGAACTTGAATTAAAATTAGAGCTTACATGAAAAAGGAGTAAGTGCAATGACCTTAATTTTATTTTTTCACCTGAAAAAAATTAGAATTGGTATTCATGAATTTGAGAAATATAAATTATGTTTAGAGCTATATCAGATCCCTCAAGGGAAGAACTTTATTTTCCTTCTTTAAGGGTAAGTTTTTAGTTTCCTCTAAAATAATCCTTTTCTCAAAATGTCACAGTATGGCTAGACCCGAAATTTTCTCCTGCCTTAAGATAGAAACAAAAAATTTATCTTTCCTAATGTTATATAGTGTTTACAGTTGTTTTGTTTAATGATTCTAGACTTACTATTGAGCTGGTCAGTTATAAAGTAAATATGGTAGTGGTATCTCTGGTCACAGGGACTTTTATTTTAACAAGCTTTAACTTTGCCAAGTAATATGGTTTTAGGACTAAGAAAAGAAACTTTGATTAATGATCCTTGTCTCTGCAATTCTCTTAAAAATACTCATATGTTCTGCAAACTAGCATACAAAGTATAAATATTGGTTTTAGACTACTATGCTGAGCAAAGAAAAAGTAACTTTGGAATTGTACTGCAAGGTACATTATATTTAATTAAGCTGGGAGGCCATCTGGCATAATGGCATATGAGCACGTTGGCAGTCTGGGTTCTGTTTTGGTTCTCCTGACTAGCTCTGTGACCTTGGGTAGGCCAGTCTCTTTGCATCTCAATTTCCTCATGCATTTATGTACCACTTTGCTTATTCTTTTATTAACTACAATAATTTATTTAACATTTGTTTGTCCAGAGTATGCTAAAGAATAGCTATACAGAAGCAAAAGATACAGTTCTTGATTACTATACTCCAGGAAAGAAAAGATACAATTTATCATGACTTGGGTTTGAATCTTCAATCCCTCCCTCCACCCTACCCCACCAAATAAGCCTCATATGTTGAAGGCTTGGTACGCAACTGAAGAAGCTATTGAGAGGTGTTGGGAACTTTAGAGTGAGCCTAGTGGAGAGAATAAGTCATTATCCTGTGTATGGGGATATTGCAGGGGATATTAGGACCTCGGTCCTTCCTTGTTGCTCGCTGCCTCCCAGCTGCCATGAGGTGAGCAGCTTTGCTTTACCATGTTCTCCTAAGCATGTTCTGCCACACCATAGGCCCAAAAGCAATGGAGCCTGCTGATCACAGACTGAACCCTCTTAAACTGTGAGACAAAATAAACCTTCCTCCTTTAGGTTGTTTATCTCAAGTATTTTGTCACAGCTAAAACTAGCATATAATTTAACATAGTAAATATAATGTAAGGTGATAACTGTTAATGATTGAAGCATGCTTGAGGTACCATGGCAGCACTGAGGACAGTGGTACTTATCTCTACCTGGGGTAGTTATTTCCTAGTTATCCAAGAAGTAAGACTTTACAGAATTAGTAGGTATTTTCCAGTAAAAAGTTTGAAAAGAATGTTTTAGTCATAAACATAAACCCACACTAGAGGATTACTATATGTGGGCCAGCTGCAAAAACTGTTTTGCATTATATGAGTTACTTAAAACTTTTTATCTGAATAACTCTGCAAAAATCAGAAAGGTGCCTCTATGGTTGAAGTGTATATGATGGTCCTGGAGCCCTACTCTCTGCTGGGTCTCAGTTTAGGGTTCCAAAAAGTCTAGTTGGAAAATCACTAGACCAACTTCATTGAGTTCTGAAATTCCAGAATTTTGTTATTAAAAAAATTATTTAAGACATAGGTGTAGGCAAAGATTTAATGAACAGAATCCCTATTGCACAGAAAATACTACAAACAATCAAAATTTGGGATCTCATCTTACTAAAAACCTTTTGCACAGCAGAAGAAATCACCAACTGAGTGAAAAGACAACCACAGAATGAGAAAAAAATCTCAGCCAGTTGTTCTTCAGACAGAGGACTTATATCTAGAATATATAAAGAATTGAAAAAAATCACCCCCCCCCTAAAAACCCAATCCATAAATGGGCATCTGAAATGAATAGATACTTCTCAGAAGTACAAACGACAAATTATGAAAAAAAAAAAACTTTCAACATCACCCATCATTTGAGAGTCAAAAAGTAAAACAATGCTGAGATTCTATTTCCAGAAAGAATGGCTATCATCAAGAAATCAACCAATAACAAATGCTGGTGAGGCTGTGGAGACAAAGGGACCCTTCTCCACTGTTGGTGGGAGTGCAGACTGGTGAAACTACTGTGGAAATCAGTGTGGAGGTTCCTCAAAAAACTAAAACTAGAGGTTCCATTTGACCCAGCTATTCCCCTTCTTGGTAACTTCCCGAAAAAAAAGCATCATACTGCAGTGATATATGTGCATCCATGTTTATAGATAGGAGCACAGCGTGCAATAGTTGAATCTTGGAAACAACCAAAATGCCCATCAACTGGTAAATGGATAAATAAGTTGTGAGTTTTTTTTCAATGGAGTAGTACTCGGCCATAAAGAAGGATAAACCTGAGACATTCCTAGGTAAAAGGTTGCCCCTTAAGACCATACTCTTTACTTGGTCCTCCAACGTGAGAGAGAAACAAAGCAGAGAGAAAGTGAAAGAAAGAAAAGAGGCCTTTATTGAGGGCACATTAAGAGAAGAAAGCACCCTCTGAAGGAACAAATCAAAAACCGTGGGCTTTATTTGGAATCAACAGGGGTGGAGTTAAAGGGGTGGGTGGAATGACGTACTGACAGCTGATTGGGGGAGCATTAGCGAGTGTGAACCACAGGAGGTCCAACTTTCAGGTTTGCTAGAACACAAAAGTCAGAATTGCTGTCCAGCGCCTTGTTGACTAGCCTATGGGAAAAACCCGTTATTCTTAAGTGAAATTAATTGGACACACGTGTAAGTATCACATCGTCTCTCTGGTGTGAGAAACTGAAAGTGTAAATAAAAACCAAAATATGTAACAGATATTGTGAAATAGGAAGAAATTGTTCAAAAGGAAAGGGGCGGGGAAGGGAAGAAGGAAGGGAAAAGAAAAATATAAGCAAAGAAGACTAAAATGGAGACAAAACTTTTTAAGTGAGGTGGGGAAGAGGGGTTGAAGGGAAGGGAAGAGAATGGAGCAAAAAGGAGGAACTAAGATGTATCATGTACAGGTACAAGTTCCCTATAATGAATGTAATCATTAGGTATATCTAAATTGTGTGAATAAACTTAATAAAAATTATTGTGTAATGCAAAGTACCATTTTAGTAATCAAATGTCTTAACTCTGCCATTGGTTGTATATGTATTATGTACCTGTGCATTTATCTATTCTCTTTCTCTCCTGAAATCATCTCCAGGCAAGTATTGTCCTGGACATCTTACCCTTTTCACAAATATTTCCAATAAATATCCAAAATTGGACTCTTAAACAACTTCTCCTTCTTCATTGCTAATACTGGCACTTGGTTTCCCAAGTCATTAAGATCTTTAAACTTTTTGTTTTGCTTTGTATATGTTCTTCTCTTTTTCAATTCTGAGACAAGCATAGCTCATTTTAGACGTATTTATCCAATAAGCTCCTGTATGAAATCTTCTCTGATTACTTGGAGCTTTCTTTTACTCCTCAAAGAACTTGGTGCATACCTCTCTGTGGTAGATATATTAGTGTCAGTTTAAGAGAACGGGGTCAGCATGGTTCCAGGCATGGAAAACTCACCCAAGGACTGTTGCCAGAAGGCATAAAGGAGAGCAGGAGGGAAAGACTGATTTTCCTGAGGAAGCTGCTTTCTGGTGGTCTTCCTTCAAAGGAGCTTTGACTGCTGTCTTCCTTCAGGAGAGTTTTAATCCTTGTCTTCGTCTTGGACATCATCACTTAGCTTCCAGTGCAGATCTCTCAGACTTTCAGCACAGCTCCTTCACCCCACTGGCATGGACTTCCCAGCTTCCATCATGACCCGTGGGCCTTTCCAGTGCAGATCCTTGATACAGACTTGCACAGGACATTGCCCTGGGCTCCAAGCCTTTGACTGGATCCTGTAGGTCTCCAGCACGCAGACAGCCATTTGAACTCTTCTACGTCTGACTCTGGTAAAGCTCCCTGAAGCTCCCTTAAGCTCATCCTCTTGGAAAACCTTCTTAATACTTTTTTTGTTTTTTTATTTTGTTGTTTGTTGTTTTTGTGGTACAGGATTGAACCCAGACCCTCCCCCTGCTCAGCAGGCTGTACACATGCTCTGAATTACACCCCCAGCCCTTAATATTTGTAATATTTTATTTTCTCATCTTCAAAATAAATGGTTGAGCAAGATGATCTGTGAAAGTTTAAACACCAACAAGATGATAATTTTTGTCTCTGACTACTGTGTTTCTGCGTGCCTGGAACAATGCTGAGCCTATAGTAGGCACTCGTGTATTTGTTAATTAGAATTTAGTTTCAAGTCTAGCAAGATTTTTGGTGATATGCAGCCATTTAGTCTTTTCAAAGTCAATGTAATACATTCATCTTGCCAGTTCTCAAGGTATTTGAGCTAGCCTTGTAAGTATGGGGATTCAGGAAATTTAGGAGACAGTGTAAACTATAAATAGTCATTGTTAAGATTTTGAGATACCAGTGATTTAAATATATTAAATTGACATTACCTTTAAAAGATATTGAATGAATATTGAGAAATGTTTAAAACATGGCTTAACCTCAAGTAGGTTTAAAATGAGCTTTAAAAGTCTAATCTGTATCAACATGACATATGATTAATACCCATGTTTAAAGAGTATAGTCCATAAACTAAAATTTGCTTAATCTGTACTGACAGTTAATTATAACAGTACTTATATGGATGGAGTGAGGCAAGCAAAGCAAAGAATCAGTTTTTAAATGTGAGGTTAATGAGCTGAACCCTCTGTATCTGAAAACCTGTCAAATGCACTTACGAAATAGGGCATAATATTTCCGTATAGACATGCAGAGTAATGATTCACTTTTGCAGCTATAATTATTTTGAATTTTTTCTATGCATTCTCCTTTGGTTTCTAGCTAACAAATGTAAAGGACGCTTCCCCATAATAATTTTTTTTCTGTCATATTTAACACAGTAGACTTTCCTGAGCTCTGTTTTCCTTTTACTCAGACCAGTCTTTCCATTTCACCCACGATCTGTTCGGCTGCTCCTCCCCAGGCCTCCCACGCAGCTTCCTCTCTCCTCCTCTTAACACCTAAGCATGTGTGGACCTTTTGACCAGTTTTCACTTGACGGATTATTCTCATGCAGTTTCACCCATAATCATAACTCAAACTGCTCTCTACTCATGTATTTTAAAAACGATTGAAAACGTAATGCATGCCAGGCACTGTCTTAGATGCTTGGGATATATCAGTGAACAAAATAAAAAGTCTTTGTCATCTGGCTTGTGTTACAGGAGAGATGACTACATAAATAATATATAATAATTACATATTATACATATGAAGGATGTACATAGCAAACCAGCAAGTTTTATATTTTGGAAGGTGATAAGTGCTGCAAAAAACAGAAAAAGCAAGGTTAAGTATGTGTGTGCTAGAGGTGCAGGGAAGGCGTTTTTCACTAAGTAGGAGAGCGTATTACCAAAAGATGACATGTGGACAAGGACTAGAAGGAGAGACTCAAAGACTCAAAGCAAGAGACTACTTGGAGTGCTGCAGAATAATGGCACGGTGTGGCTGAAGGAGTGAAGGGGGTGGGGAGTAGTAGGAATGAGGACAGAGGGGATGGGATGGCACATCAGAAGAGTCTGAACAGATCAGTGTGAGGATCTCATCTTGTACTGTAAATAGACAGGCTACACACTGGAGGTTTTGGTAAAAGTGTAATGTGATCTGTCGTTTGTTGAGAATTTGCTTTGGAATGGAGTAAAAGAAACCACTTAGAAGCAGTATTGTAATAGATCTTGCATATACTACAAGAAAGACATCAGGAATGTCACTATATAGCTAAGTCCCTATCTTAGTCACATGGGTACTCGGATAATTCCTAGGTAATGCAAACTCATCTGTTGGAAACTAATGCTGACTCTTATGACATGGGTTTTGTTTGTTTGTTTTTGTTTTGGTAGTACTGAGGATTGAATATGGGGCCTCCACACTAAGCTACATCATCAGCCCTTTTTATTTTTTGAGTCAGGGTTTTGCTAAGTCACAAAGTTCTCAGGGTGGCCTTGCTCTAGCAGCCTTCTTGCCTCAGACTACCAGAGTTCTGGGATTACAGATGTGTGCCACCATACCCATTGTCTAGTGATATCTCCATTGGTTTGTGGCACAACCATTGTGGTAGGCTAAATATTGCCCATCAGTATGGCAAAAGGGATATTACAGATGTGATTAAGACAAGGATCTTGAGATAAGTGAACTCCATATAATTACTAGGATTTGTAGAAGTGTCAGAGAATGGTGGAAACTATGTCAGTGAAGGAGACACAAGTATGGTGGTGTCAGTGTGAGCTTTGACAGTGCAGGAGGAAGCTGTGTCAAGGATCACAGATGGCCTCTCACCAGTGGCAAAGCAAGGAGACAGAGTGTCCTCGAGAGCTTCCACAAGGGCACAAGGGGCCAGAGCTGATTTTAACCCCATAATATTTGCTTTGGACTTCTGACCTTCAGAACTATAAAGTAATACATTTAACCACTAGGTGTTTGGTGATTTGTTGCAGTAGCAACAGGAAACTAATATAGCCATGAACCAGTCTACAAATTTAGAGATCTGAACACTCTTTGTTCTCTTTGATTTTCCATTTCTAAGCCCACTGTGTCTTATCGTCCCATTTTAAAATATCTTCTTTATTCTTCCACGACTACTGCTTCAAATTCTCATAACTTTCCTCAATAGTTCTGATATCAAAAAGTGGTATCATTTGGGGAAGATGGTGTCTGAGAAGATTTATTTCTTCCCTCAGAACTATTATAAAGATACACATACACATACACACACACACACACACACATATGCTAAGCAAGCACATTGTGCATATACAAATACAACTTCAACTAATTCTTCTAATCATTTCTCTTTCCTGCTAACTAGTTTTTCTGCTCCTATCCCAGTCTGCCTTCCCACAATTTGGTCTTCAAATGGGGACTGGCAAATCTTTCCATTGTACAAGTTTGACCTTCACTGACGTTAGTTTCAAATTCCTCAATATGACCTACGAGGTCTTTCAAGGTTTTACTACTAGGCCTCATCTGCTACTACTGGATTCTCATCACTTTCTAGGTACTTATTATTAAACTTACTGTCATTGGATACGTGTATTTCCCTTGGTTTTAGTCATGCTCCCCCTGCCTAGTTTACATTTCTTCAAGGGGAAGAAGAGGAACTCTCTCATCTTTCAAAGATCAATTTAAGGGTGAGGGAGGAAAGAAAAAGGGGATGTAAAAACAATTAAGATGTTTTGTGTGCATGTATCAATTCCCCACAATGAATGTAATTATTATGTATTGCAAACATATATTAAAAAATAAAACTTAAAAAATAAAAACAAATCAATTTAAGACATTCTTCCTTCTAAAGTGCCTTCTCAGATGTTCTCTCCAGTAGTGTTAGTAGTTTCCATTTATGCTGTATCTCCACATGCTTCTGTTTTCACACTTTACAATGTAATTAAGGGGTTTTTTTTTAACATTCATGTTTCATTACTATGCAAGCTGTCCAAAACCTGGAAATATGTCTTGTTTTTGCATCTCTACAAAATAATGCAATGCCTGACACTTAGGAAATACTCAGTAAGTGATTGTTACTGTAACCAGTCACACTCTCTGACTACTTACAATCTGTCACATGGTGGCATTTTAATGTTTCTTGTAGGTTTGTTGTAAAAAAAAGGAGCGAACAAGTTCCTTTCTCTTAGTAATTCTATCTCTGCCCCAGGGGCTATGTAAATACTTTATCATTATAGTAGGGAAATTATCAAACTGTATTATATATAAGGAAGAGTGACCAAAGTATGATGTTCTTTAGAAATAAAGAACAACAGATAGTCGGAAAGTTAAGTTTGTTATTATGAATATGTAATAGTCATGTTCAAATATTTGAGAGTATTTTGTGTAGAAGAGAGGGAGAGTAGACTGTTATTTATAGCTGTAGGGGCAAAACTGTAGAAATGGAGGCAGATTTCAGCACACTATGATGAAGAATCAAATAAAGATGTATCACAATTCACTTCAACAGAATCTTCAATAAGCACTTGCTGTGTATCTGGCATAGTTCTAGGCATTGAAGTGTAGTAGTAGCCAAGATTCCTTCTCTCATGGAATTTACTTGCAGTGGAATTTACAAACCAGTCAATAAAAAAAAAATGAACAGCAAATAAAAAGATCAGTGATCAGTGCCATGTAGAAAATGAAACTATAAGACTATGGAAATGATGGAGTGACCTCTTTAGATTGGGTGACTAGAGAGGGCCTCTCTGAGGAGATGATATTTACACTGTAATGCAGCTGATTGAAGGAGCTAGCCATGAGGAGATCCAAGGGAAGAGACTTTCAGCCTACAGGAACAGTTACGATAAGACCTCAAGGCAGGTATAAAACTTAAAAATGTCCAAGAAACAGAAATGTCTGTAGGGCTGAACTATTAAGATCAAGGGAGAGTAACATGAGACTTTGTCTGTGAGAAATATTGAGGGGCCATCCATTTTGTTTTATAAAGAGGGGTAGCATTTGATACTATTTGTACTAGAAAACCTGGAGGATTTCAAGCATGGATGATGTGAGCTATGTTATATTTTTCAAAGGTCATACTGATGTCCAAGTCAAAAATTGGTTATAGGGACTGAGAGACTTTCAGAATGTACTGCCATTGTCTAGGCTTTGCCTAGATTAGAAATGGAGAGATGAAAAGTAGAGCTAATTGGAATATGTTTTAGAGATAAAGTCAAGCTGACGTGCTGGTGAAGGAAAGAAGACAATCAAGAATAAATCCCAGATTATTGCCCAGAGCAACAGAGACTGTTGCCTGCAGATTGCAGGCCAAAGGAAGGAAGCACTGGGTCAATATTCTGTTTTGTTTCTTTTAAGTTTGAGATGGCATGTGGCAATGTCAGGTAGACAGCAGGAGGATTCTGGAACTAAGAGGAGAGGCCAGGGCTGTAGATAAAGATCTGGAAGTCACTTGCACACCCATAAAGTGCTGGGACAGGGTAACTCTTTGGGGAAAGTGTATAACTGGGAAGCAGAAGGAGTCCAGACAAAGGACTGATTTATCTCAGGAAAGTGTTAACTCACTGCTGCCAGAGTTGTTCAAGCAGGGACCAGTGAGCATCAACCAGAGATATGCTGCAAGAGACTGCTACCCAGAATAAATATTTGCCAATGAATTCTCAGGCTCCATTCAAATCTGAAATTCTATGATTGTGAAAGATCCAAGGTATGTTGTGGTATGGAGAACTGACCTACTATGAATTTTACCTTGTGAGTGTATCCGAGTCAAAATTTATTAACTTTAAAAGTGTCCCTTAAACTAATTGTTAAAGGGGCTTGGGAATTCATGGAGTTTTCGTTGCAAAGGACTTGCCAAACATGTGTGAGGTCCTGGTTTCCATATTCAGCACCCATCCTCCGCTCCAAAGGTTGTTAATGACCCTTTGTCATGTTCCACTTTTTGTTTCTTTCTTTCATTTTTTTTTCATTCAATTTTCTTTCTCCTGCTCCATACTTAATTCTTTTAATTTTCTCTGTCTTTCCCATGGGCCTACCAAGGCTACATATACACATTACTTAGCCCAGCTAGTGACATTTGGCTTTAAAAACTGCTGATCTTTGCGGCAGTTACACATAGAATGATTCCTTAAAACAACAAGACTACTATTTGGAAGTTTTAATTATTGATAGTTTCAAACCACAGCTATCAGTCCATGTACTTGTGTAATCATAAAGTAACACAATCCACCGGTTCTCCAACAGCACAGTGATGTTTCATTAAGACAAATCTGTCTCAGGTAGAACCTAAGTGGCCTAATCTTTATCTGATCCTATCTACTTTGTTTTTCTTGGCATACCTGTTCCTGACATTGTTCATAGTACAGTGCTGTGCACTTAGTAAGGTGATCAGTAAATATTTTGAACTAATGAATAAATGTGCATCTTTTCTAATTATGCTAATACCTAAAACCAAAGAATAAATTGGACTTAGTATGGACTAGGTAACTTGAGAATGTATATTACAGACTTTGTGAAGATGTCACGTATTTTCATAAGATCCTCAGCAGTAGTCACTAGGTAGATTGATAGGTGAAGACTATGTAAAAATTTGACCTTATAACATTGCATCAGGGACTCATTTTTATTTTACTCAATTGTAGAGAATCAGAGTCAAATTTATCCACATTTAACATAAAAATTGAGAATAACTGTGTTTAAAAATATTACTAAGACATGTATGTATACTGAATTGTGCTTTGAAAGTCAATTTACATAACACTATATATAGTTTCAGTGTTCTCAAAAGAAGAGATCGAAGTATTACATAAAAAAAGTGCCTACAGAGAAATCTGCATTTTTCTAACACTGCATTACATTTAGTGTTGACATGTAAACTGTATAGAGAAGAACCATTAATAATTTCTTGGTACATAATAATGTGCTTACAGGTAACATTTAATGAATACACACTGATGGGATAAAGGAGTGAACAAATGAGCAATGAAATCAAGATTCATGACCATATATAGCCACTATACATATTACTTGTAAAAAGAAGTATTACAATTTCCTAAAGATAAATTTTTCTTTCTGTGGTAAACACATATGAGAGTATTACCTCCATATCAGTGCCAGGTGATCGTTTCTGTCTTGAAGATAGTCCTTTGTCTTCTTGAGCATCAGTTCCACAAAATCAGGATTACCTTTTCTGGCAAAAACCCAGTACAAAATCGTATTCACACATATTTCAGTAAATTCAAGGTAAGAACTTAGTTCAAAATAGTGTCCTGATTTTTGTACAAATGCAATGTAATCTGTGAGAAGCAGGTCAAAACCATCCAAGTCGATATGCCTCAGGATTTTTGCCAGTGTTCTGTAAATCCTAGGTTCGTAACAGTAGTATCCCCACTGACCCAAAAATTGCAAGGAGGGTCTCTTAATAATTTTGTCAATGAGATGGCAGAACAGGTTGTCATAAGACGTCTTACGACGTAATTTAAAGTATTTACTCATTGCTTCTTAAGGCAGCAGTAATAAATAAAGTCACAGCTAGTTATGCAGTAATCCTTCGGTATCATTTTTTGATAACATGGTAGGCTTTACTCTACAAAAAGAAAGTGCCCTTTAAACTGTAGCCTGAAAAATCTGACATGAAACATTATCATAAAGTTCTGGATGACATAACAATAGATGCAGTTCAGTCATCAGCTTAGGTTGCAGTATGTAACTGGTGACATTTGAGAGAGCCATACTGAACAGAAATGGCATTTGGGAGAGCTAAGATGTTATGGTTGATACATTGTGTCAATTTGAGTAGTTCAGAAGTCTAAGGAACTCAGCAGGGAACAAGGATCCTTACTTTGTAAACTATTGAGGACCTGGCCTAGATCCCCAATCTCCCCAACGAGTGTACGAGTGTACGGTGAAGGCTTAGATAAATGAGACAAATGGTATGATTTTAGGGCTCCGGGAGAATCAAAGCCCCTGCAGAGTTCTTGACTGTGTGGCTATCATGAGGGCTAAGACAAAGAGCCTCTCTCCACTGCCTGTATTTATTATCATTAGCAAACAAAGAGAGGGGATACTGAAGAAAACTCAGGAAATGAGCAGGACCTTGGGAGTCATTTCAAAGATGTCTCCAAGTAGTAAATTGTGCCAATTAAGGAAAACTGTCTTATCTCCTTGATGACATTTATGGTGGGAAAGAGAGCCTGTAGATATGTGATGTTTGCAGCTGCAGTCTTTATCTATTTAATTGAGTCTGAGCCACGTGTCATCAGCGGTGACCTTATCTTTCCTTTTGAGGTATTTCTGACATCAAAGGTCACTACAGACCTCCTCCAGGACCAGTGATTCATAGAGATTCAATTACTATGAATCAGCTCCCATCGCCAGGCAAGGGGCCTAGGCCTTGGACAGGCTCACAGATAAACAGAAAGTCAATTAGTTAATTTTAAATCCTGCTCAGAGCTGCTTCATAGTGGTCTCCAACCGTAAACAACCTCATCCTGTGCTATAGGAGGGCACAGAAATTTTTTTTTTCATTTTTTTAAAATTTTATTTTAAAGATAGTAAAATATAACAGAATGTAACAAATAAAGTCAATCAAAACAAAGCAGTAGGAGTGGTACAGAACTTCAAAGACCAATAATATGAGTACAATAGCTACTATAACATACCTTGCTATCTTCAAATTAGCTGACCATTCCAACAGGTGTAGTAGGATTGAACCAAAAACAAAACGATACAAA